>BMAT01003620.1:955581-969210 GCA_019649035.1 Elysia marginata
TCTTCACTGTGTTTTTTTTCTTATCTCTTTTGTTTTACCCCGTCTTCGTCTTTCTCTCATGATTCTTTTCTTGCCAGGATAGTTATCTTTATCTCTGTCTGTCTCTCTCTCTCTCTTTCTCTCTCTCTCTCTCTCTCTGTCTCACTCTCTCTCTCTCTGTATCTCTCAAATGTGCTATTGTATTCTATGCCACGCACACACGTAGGTTCTTCCTGTGATCACCCACGTTAGTTTTTGTTTGGATATTGGTTGTTCTGTTTTAAAAGTTTGATACGTGTCAGTCATTTGATGTGGTTTACACGCACCACCTCCTTGCAGTAGCTTCACTAACTAGCAGTCAAGTACATTACAATTACAGCCATTGTGACGTGTAAGTTTTTTTCATTATAGATGCATCCACTTGTAGAACTTCGTAAGTTAAGTGCTGACCTTAGAATATAGGTCAAAATCACGCAACATTCATCCGAGTGAACCGTTTGTTCTAAAATGACACGTTTGCTTTGAGGACCACAATATAAAAATTTTTTTAATGCAGTCGATTTTTTTACTCATTGAAGTCGCGTTTATTAAACTTTTTTTTGACTCTTTACGCAAATGTTTAAAAACGCTTTTTACGTTACTGTTTAAAAACGTTATCAGCAATTTGCACTCTCTGCTTCCGCCTAAAGCTTCTCTCCTTTTGAAGTCTGGCCTCATTTGTTTGTTACACTCTGTATGTCTGTGTGTCTGTGTCTGTGTCTGTTCAACTCTTTCACTGTCTGTGTGTGTCTGTGTCTGTTCATCTCTTTCGCTGTCTATCTCTCTCACGCGCGCGTTATTCCTCTCTAGTTCTCTCTCTCTTTCTCTCTCTCTCTCTCTCTCTCTCTCTCTTGTTCTCTCTCATCTATCCTACCTGCCGTATTGTATGCACATCTCTCTCTGTCTTCTCCTCTATCTTTTCTATTCCTATTTTTGGAAATTGAGCATCGTTATGTACTTGAGAAGCTCTTAATGAAATAGGTTTATTAACTCTTATTTAGATTCTGTTGGTTCTCAAAAGGTACCAGTCACAGTTTCATCAACTTAAGCGATGAGTACGTGGCAGGCACGACGAACATTGAGCCTGGTTTCCTTCCATTATCTCTTGTTTCACTATGACATCCGACTCATCTCTCTCTACCCTTCTTTATCTATCTACCTTCTGTCTATTTAAACATAGTTCTATCCACCACAAGCACCCTTCTCTCTCTTCCTATGTTGTCAATGCCACAATGCCACTGATTAGCCTAAGAACAACATTAAAAAAGACCTTTCTTACTTGTAGTCATTTTAGAAACTTAACTCTGGTTTGAGTGGCATCACTTATTCAACTTCGAAAGGCTTGAGTTGGAATCAAGGCAAGTGCCGTGCATTCGCGTGTTAAGGAAAATACTCGTGTATTAAAGTTCCGTTGGAAAGTCTGCGCAGCTATAGCTCTCATTAGATCAAAACACGCGACACGAATTATTCAGCTAAGGTATTAGTTTTCTAGTATCGTTGAATCGGTGTTCCAATAATATCCTTATAGGATGGGCTATAATTTTCTCTCTTTTTTTTTCTGGTACCAAATCGTCTGTACGATGTTTATAGTCTCTGTATTCCCATAATTGATGTACATTGTTTCATGAGACCATTCGGTGAGCCAAATGTTGTCCCTTCTTTTACTATGATGCGCCCCCCCCCCTCACTCTTTTCTCTTTTATTCTTTACTTTCGGGTTTGTCACTCAATGTTTTGGGTCTTAAGGTCTCATGTCGTACCTGTCTGTACATTTGAAACAATCTCTGACGACTCCTAAAGTTTGCTGTTTGATATTTGAAACAATCTCTGACGATTCCTAAAGTTTGCTGTTTGATATTTGAAACAACCTTTGACGACTCCTAAAAAAGTTTGCTGTTTGTCTTTTTTACCCCTGACAGGCTGTCCAGCGCGCCACTAATGTGGTCTACCAAGAGCATCACGTGTCACGTGACAAGCGAGGCAAGGCCGTGGGCCAGAAGGGAGGATTCAGAGGCTGCACTGTCTGGCTCACCGGCCTGTCTGGCGCCGGAAAGACCACCATCTCCTTCGCTCTGGAGGAGTACCTCGTGAGCCAGGGCATCCCTGCTTACTGGTGAGTGAGGACGCTCTCTTCTGAGGTTCTGTGTGGGGGGGATCGTAGAAATGATGGAAGTGTGGTGGGCGTCGGGAGGATTTCATGTAGAAAGCCTGTCCTTTTGAAAGGCTTTTAAAACAAGGTTTTGTTAGTGGGAGGCTTATTGTTGAAGTTTTTGAGTTTCTGTGTGTGTGGGATGGTATAAATGATAGAAGTGTGGGTGTCGGGAGGATTTCCTGTAGGAAACCTGTCCTTTTGCAAGGCTTTTAAAACAAGGTTTTGTTAGTGAGAGGCTTATTGTTGAGGTTTTTGAGTTTCTGTGTGTGTGTGTGATGTTGTGAATGAGAAAACCATGATGGTAGGAATAATGGAAGTGTTGGTGCCAAGAAGGTTTCATATTAAACCTGTTTGTTATGGGCATTCAAAACAAGTCTTCTGTATGAGATGAAAGTGAGAGATAAGAATACAATATATAAACACGTTCAACGTCGTTTTGTTTTCGAGTTCGGGTCAGAAAGTTTGCACAGGTTTGCACAGGTTGATTTCGCTGATCACTGATAACGTAACGGCCCAGGCGGGGTACATGGGTTGCGTTTTTAATGAAAGAGATGGGGCTGTAACTTTCTTGTAGAGCGCTAAGAGGGTGTCGCTGATAAAAGGGGTTAGTGGCAGGGGAGTGTGTCCCAGAGATGACAGTCCATAATGACAGTTTATTGGGGTAATAAAACTTGTTGATGCTTTGGTGAGTGCAGTGACCTTTTTTAAAAAAGTGATGTGGCCTTTTCTGTAGGGGTTAGTTTTGTTGACGCTGTGGCTTCCCTTATTGTTTAAGCTGAAACCCATGGTGTTGGCTACGTTATTGTCATTGAAAAGAACGAAGTTAAGCACTGGACGTGCTGCTGGAGGGAGGGGTATGAAGGGAAACATAGGTCAAAGTAGTAACGTCACAGGCGAAACAATTGATGTTGTAACAGCACAAGCAAAAGTATAACTATAAGGAAAATCAGCAAGGCTAGAGGCAAGGAGCATTTTTCATAATTAATCTAACAGCATGAGCACTATCAGTGCGCCTAGAAATGATTTAAGAACTATTTAAACAGAGATATATGTATTTGAGAAACCAAGGGGTGGGATCCAGAAAAAATCAACACGTGAAGACTTCAAGCAAGATTTGACTCTGACCATGATTGCTGAAATACAGAAGCAGAAATACAAAATGGGACTACCAAGCAGAGTTGAGAGTTTCCCATAAAAATGTCAACTTAACATTAATTCCACTGTTTGATTGATTGATTGATTGAAATTTTTACAAGCCCAGTCCATCATTAACGATGATCTCAGGGCACTGTGGATTAATCGTCTGTTGTTACGTCGATGTCTGCCTTTTCTCTGACTTCTAATACCTTACCTTGTTCGTTGCTGGATGATCCAGTTTGGATGGAGACAACGTACGTCACGGCCTCAACAAGAACCTTGGCTTCTCCCAGGAGGACCGCGAGGAGAACATCAGGCGTATCGCTGAGGTGGCCAAACTGTTCGCTGACGGTGGCATCGTCTGTATCACCTCCTTCATCAGTCCGTTCCGTGCTGTAAGTTGACAACATCACACCACCTCCGTCGTCCTTGTAAACCCGTACTAATTCTTCTCGTTGATCTATGTACTATATTAATTGTCTCCATACGTCTTCTTGCATGTCGACCCCATGTTTCTCTCCCTTCCTCTTGCTTATTCTGTCTACCCATCCAGCTATCTATAGATCGGTTTCTCTGTAGCGTTTTCTCCCAAGAATCTAACCATTTATTATTTTATTTTGTTTTCGTATACGTAACTGTTGCATGCATCTTAGCACTATGGTTTTGAGTTGTAGTCCATTCTACAAGTAACAATTTCATCTTTGGTTGAAAAAAAAACCGAAATAAAATGGACAGACAAAAAGAGATAAAAGGGATAGCGCAGAATCGAGCAGAATGCCTCTGAGTCATGCAGAGAGTTGGAGGACTAGAGTCCTCTCAAAACCGGGTCACTCGACCTTGTTCAAAATCTAGCTAAATCAGACATCAGAGTGACAGGTCAGTTCTGACCACACCAGCCAGCTGCTAGTTGCAGCAAAGCCTTCACTTGATGGGTAGCTAGCTCCTGGCATCCTATTAATTAAGCCTGTAGCGCAGGTAAGCTGGAATAGGCAGCGGCTGCACCGAGTGCTCTGCCCGTACACAGATAGAGGTATTAAAACTCGAACTAATCTAGTCGTACGTTGCGTTGCTTAGAATATATGGCGCGATTTGTTTTGTTTTTGGTCAACGCATATCAAACTAGCTCTGATTTTAGTATAGTAGATCTCATCACTACCAGTTCGCGTACCCCAGCAGCCTAGTTACTTAGGTAGTATGACGGTCTGCCCTAGTTCTTATTGCAGACTGTTTATTTTTACCATGGGCTGCTTGATAAAATCACACGCTCTGCTCCCGGCCCTGGGCAGCATGAATTATTTCCTTAATGCAGAAATTAATGTAACATGTACAGACAGTGAATGTAGCGAGTCATGTTTTGGGCTTGAGAAAATTTCTATACTGTACATTTTTGTTCATCTTATATCGCTCTCAGCCTCTATGTGTAACATTGACGGATGAGTGCATTTTAATGGGAATCGGGAAATCCTAAACATGTCAATATTCTTTCTTATCCCTGGGATTTCCTTTTTGTGGTTGGGGGAAAGGGGAAGGGGGGCAGATTTCTTCATTGTTGGTATGGTGTAGAAGACTGACTTAGCGTTCTGTAACAGACTGTTTCTATCGATTTTGGTGGTTACTGATCAAAACGTCCTTATACTAAAAGAGACAATGCTTGTGTAGTTTCCTTTTTAAGTTCCATATTAGTAAACCACCAAGGATGAGTGAAATGGAGCTTTATTGGAATTCAAACTATATATAGTTATGCCATGAAGGACAGTACATTCCTAGTGACTGCAGAGGGCAAAACTAGTACCTATTTTCGCACATGATTGTCCATGTAGAGTTTATTATAAAGGCTCTGCTCAGCAGTGCAAACTAGTGACTGGTCGGTTTCTAGTGCACTGAAGCCTGAGAGGTTAGGTCAGCATGATACCAGGCGATTCATAGTGCAGAGTAGTAGCCAGATGGTTACATGTCCGTCGACGTTTGGACTTAATTTGCACTAATGTTCTTACTTCAAAAGGATTCAGAATGAAAGGGGCCTTGGCTTTTTTAAATTGATTTGGGGGGGGGGGGGTAGAGAAAGGTTGAAGGAAAAGAGGAAGAGACAGAAAGAGGAAGAGGGAGAAAGACAGGCAGACAAGCAGACTTGCAGCTAGAGCAGAGGATGCCAATATGAAAAAGAGAGAGAAATATCCTCTCAACAGAAACAGTTTATGGTGCAATATGAATTTACGTTTGTGAACTTTTCGTCATACTTAATAAAAGCGCATTGAGTAGGTGGCAGTTGCATTTCAAGCATGTAGACAGAAGCATGCTTAAAATTAGTGTAAATTGTTATGCATATACAACCATGAACTCATTCATTTTGTTATTGTAAGCAGTGATTCAGACTTCTCAATCATGACCCCCCCCCCTGCCCCCTCCACTCTTATCTCTCTATTACATGTACTTCCTCACTCTACTTGTCTGGACTATGATTTTGTCCCAGAAGTATGAACATTTAGGTAGCCTAAAACATGTTAGCCGACATTAATTCAGCAAGTCAAGAGCATTATTCTTTAAAGTAGTTTTACTCAACTTTATTAGCATCTCGACATAAAAGCAGACAAATCAAAATAACAAGCTAGAAATTTGACCAGAGATAGCAATAGCCAACCCTAGCCTCGAGATGTTCTAGTGTGGGACTGTTTTAGGAATAACCTCTTTTGTGTGTAAAATTCAAAAGATGAACTCACCAGCAAACACTTCTGTTGGCGAGATATTCAAACACTTCTGTTGGCGAGATAGTTTATTCAAATAAGTCCAGTGCTAATTCTAAGCCTAAAAACTCACTATTGCCCAAGGGAAACTACTCTAAAATAATTTTTTTGGAGTTCATGAAACAGCCCCATTGCGATTGCTCCCTTCACTTGTGTTTTCTCAACCAATCCCTTCACCCACTTGCCCTATCTCAACCAACCACAACATGTGCGTGTAGGATCGAGACAATGCTCGGGCACTCCACGAGAAGGCAGGTCTCCAGTTCTTTGAGTGCTACGTCAACACTCCCATCGAGGTGTGTGAGGAGCGTGACGTGAAGGGTCTCTACAAGAAAGCCAGGGCCGGTATCATCAAAGGTCTGTAGCTCACAATATCCACCTCCACACACAACCCCTACTTAGGTTGTCTTTGACATTGTTTTTTTCTTCTCAAAGTTTATATAATTATTTATACTTAAAACGGCTCTTGAGGCATGAATATTATTTCCACAAGTTACTTAAGTTATTGTTTATACAAATTTCACTTTCCCATCCTGTTTCCCTCTACTTTAGTTCAGGGCAGTTGCATGATAAACCTCTCTTATATATAAAGTAAAAAAATAGTGGACCTCCAAGTGAACTTTTCTTTGCGGTGGGTGATTCAGCAGAAAAAACCAAGCGCTGAACCTAAGGGTAGGGTTTACCCAGTTCGTAAAAGCAACTAGTTTAAACGCCTTTTTAAAGATTCGTGCAGCAGCCTTTTTTGTCATTGTTGGACTTCTAGTCTCTAAACAAGTTTTTTTCAATCTCCTGCAGGCTTCACTGGTGTCGACCAGCCGTATGAAGCACCAGAAAAGCCAGACGTCGACCTCAAGGCCGGCCAGCTCTCTGTGGACGAGTGTTGCCAGGAAGTAGTCGGGCTGCTTGCCGATAAGGTGAGACCAATGTCACATATGTGTCAACATGTCCAGAAACACTTTACTCTTTGTGCTTTTTGTGGTCAGTCTAAAAACCTGTTTGGTACCAACCATAGCCAAAAATAATAACTGTTGAGAAGCACTTTTGATACCATGAGAAAGAATCAGTTTGAGTGAAGTGTGCACGACTTATTTGACTCTATGTGAAATTTTAAAGTAGACTCTGCGTATTGATGAGCTTGGGCAGCAGAGCTAAATTTCAGTTTAGAAATGTTGTCTTCTATTTTCTGTTGGAAAAAAGTAAAAAAAAATTGATATCGTTAGAACAATTTCTAACTTATAGTATGTAGAATGTGATGTATGAACAATGAATTTTACTTAATTGCCATTTTTCAGATTTCATGTTGAGAAATTAAGTTGAATAAACTCAAAGAAAAAGTTAACTAAGGATTATTGGTCATGAATCCTCCTTTACTCTAGTATTTCTAACCGAGTCCCATATTTCTTCTGTCTAGGACATTGTCCCGCGTGGAGCTCTTCAGCTGGTCAGAGAATTGACAGTACCAGAGAGTGGGAGAGAGGCAGCAAAGGCCGAGGCTGCTAAACTGCCCTCTGTGGAGATCAATAAGGTGGGAATGGACACATAACTTTAATAAATATACTTGCAGTGCTTAACCCTAGAAATGTCATTGACCATATAATTGGGAAACGTTTTTTAAACTTGCACTTAGGGAAATAATGGCACCAAAAATTAATATGTGAAACTCTGAGGGTTAAAGAGGAGAGAAGAAAATTATAGGATGGAAAATAATGTGCACTTTAAGAAGTTTGCAAGAAGCATTGACACTCATTATAATATATATGACTGATTTGTTTTTCCAGTCAGGCACATATCAGTTTGTAATATCTCTGTCTCTCTCATTTCCTTCGCTTTCTTTTTCATAAAACACATTTTTCTTATGTGTGCATGAGTGTGATCATTTTCCATTGCCACTGGTTCAATTTAAAAAATTGATTTTTTTTTCATTTTTAGTTGGACCTTCAATGGACTCAAGTGCTTGGCGAGGGATGGGCAACGCCGATGGCAGGCTTCATGAGAGAGAAAGAATATCTGCAGTCACAGCATTTTGGTTGTCTCTTAGATGGTAGGTTTACAAATCTTTTCCTCATATTAAGGCCTTGTTCTCAAAAAGAAAAAAATCATTATCGTTTGTTATTTAGTGTAAAGCTGCGTCAATTTATGATATTATAAAGAACCTGATAAGATTGTACAACAGTAAATAAGATGAAGACAAGTCTCTAAATATAGTTTAAACAAATGATGTGATACAAAATTTAAATCAAATCTAAGGAGGGCAATGGGTGAGATTATTTTCAACCTCTGGTTTGAAAAACCTTGTGATTATAGGTACAGCAAAAATCCATACTAGATTGAATAGCAGGAAATGTTTAACAACCTGTCAAAATGAGTTGCGTATCGCTTTTTTTTACATAAGAAGGTGTTGATATTTTGAAAGATGTGTTTTTGTGAGCTTCTGAAAATGGAATGAAGTTATCAAAATGTGGTGGAAATAGGAAAACATTAGAGCTTTAACAGATTCAAAATTTAGAGAAAAAAAAATTTAAAAATCTACTTTTACACATGGTTCTTTTTTTCAAATAAAAACTCCCCAATATTTGACTGATTTGGTCTGGTCTTGAGACAAATTTGTTTTTGTTCATGAGGAAGCTCTATGAGACTGTATCTCCTGCCTTTCTTTTGATGGCTTGCATACCATTGTGGTTATTTGAGGTGTAGTGGCTGACAAACTTTGCTTAGAAATTACAACAGACCTTTCTGCTTTTACCGTTCATTTAATCATCAAGACTAACAAAACAAGGTGGATTGATCTGCCATTTAAATGTACACTTTGGAATATCTTCCTCTTAGATCAAACGTGAAGAAAGACCATACCAGTCAACCAATTTAATCAACATAAGCCCTGCGGTAGCCAATCAATCCTTTTACATCTATTTTGTAATGTCTTAGGTCAATCATAAGTTAAACACAGGCTTGCCAGTCAACCAATGAATCAACATAATTATATGTTCTGTATATCTTTTTCTGCAGCTGGTGTGGTCAACCAGTCCATACCTCTAGTTTTACCCATCAAGACAGAGGACAAAGAGCGCCTGGCAGGAGCAGAGGCATTCACCCTCAAATATGAAGGTCAGGATATCGCTGTCATAAGAAATCCAGAGTTTTACCCACACAACAAGGAGGAGAGATGCAGTCGACAGTTTGGCACAGCCAACCCAGGACATCCGTATGTCAAGGTAATACCTACTTATCACTCCTCATGCTGATATAAACAAAAACTTCAATTTCCAGTTCTTGTAAACAGTCAACTCTGCTTGAGTTCATTTTTGTGTAACCTGGGGACAATCATGAATAAAGACTTGCACATAACTTGATTTTTCACTTAAGTTTATATTGTTGGTTATGCCCCTTGAAGATTGATTTAAGCAAGGTTTACCGTATTCTTGAGGACTTTTGTTTGGTTAAAAAAAGTGTTTTTTTGTGTTGAAAATGCTTATTGATTTTTTGTATCAAACCCCAAACAAGTATCTTAATTTTTTTCAAATGACTGTCTAAATTCTACGATTTTAAAAGTTTTTTTATATCCAAATTATCAGTGAGCAGTTTAATTGATGTTGCATGCCTGAAAGAAATTTTGTAGTTGGAAACTTTTCTTCCAAATACACATAGTATAATAAATGTACTAGTGTTGTTTCAATGATCTTTATTCAAGCTACTGACACAGAAGAAGACTAAGATTCCAAGCATAGAAATGTTGTAAGAAATTCTTTTCTTCTCCTTCTCCTTCTAACAAAAAATTTATGACTTTCTTTCCAGATGATCATGGAGAGTGGTGATTGGTTAGTAGGCGGAGACCTTCAGGTTCTTGACAGAATACGATGGAATGATGGTCTAGATGAATACAGACTCACACCCACAGAGCTGCGGGCGAAATTCAGACAACTTGGGGTAAGGTCTCTTAATTAGCATTTTTGTTTTTATTGACCCACCTGACCTTTTGCCACTTGCGTCTCAATCAACAAATGTGGATGCCTTGGCACCTTCTTTTATTGGCTTAATTGGCTTTTTATTAAAGCATGGCAGTTTTGTGCAAGTAATAATGAATAAAATTAGAGGTTCAATAAATTTCAAGTTTTTCAATTTCACCATTCTTATTTTTCTATCTTTTTTTTTTCCAGTAAAAATTTTTATTTTTGAATAGTTGCCTTTCTATTAACCCCTTCGCTGCTAACCATTTTTGCACCCTGTGTGCTAACTATAAACCTGTTATCTAGATCTAGATCTAATCACAAGATCTAATTTAGATCTAGATGTAGACCCAGATCTATATGCATAGCCTACCTGAATCATGTGAATGTTCACCATTTTGTAGGTTGTCTTAGAGCCATCTTGACAGCATAAAACACAAAGGAAAAGTGAAGACAGCAAGGACGCTGGCTGACTCAGTACAAACAACTACACACACACACACTGTGATGACCAAGGTTGGCCTATGCTGTGATAAATTTAGCTGTAACAGCCTCTAGGCCAGGCCTGAAAGCTTCTAGCATGCTCTAAGACTAAGCCCACACACAAAAAGTGGAAGTGTGTAGTAGGAGAAGCGAAAGGAACAGGGCTATAAAAAAGACGTACGTAGTACGTCCACAGCGCATATGGGTGGGCATTAATTGGACGTACGTGGTACGTCCACAGAGCAGCGAAGGGGTTAACTCCTAACTCTTTTTTTTTTTAAACTTTTTTATATTGAATTATTTCCTTATTTGCTGATTCAACGAGTACCTTCATTTAAAAGATAATTCAAGAAAGGCTTCTAAAGGATGTAAACTGTTTGTTAAATTCTGTATTTCTTTATTGATTTTTCTTTTTGTTTGTTGCCACCTTTAACATTTTAACCATGTTAAATGTGTTTGGTGTCTTCAGGCGGATGCAGTGTTTGCCTTCCAGTTGAGGAACCCTGTTCACAACGGCCATGCACTTCTCATGTCAGACACAAAACGCAGACTGCTAGAGAAAGGCTTCAAGAAACCAGTGCTTCTTTTGCATCCTCTTGGTTAGTAGCAAACAGAGCCTAAGTCTAATGTTTTTATATTCGTTAAACACTAAAATATGCAAAATGAAAGACCGATTTTAGCATAGTATTATCTTTTTTTTAATGTTGATTTCAGATGGAAAAAACCCAGAGGAAGACATCATAAAAGACAGATATAATTCCATTTTGCTAAATGATATATTGCAATAACTGGATTAAAAATTTTCAAAGCATGAATAATACGCTGGGATAAAGACGGAGAGAATTCTGTTGAGATCAACAAATCAGAAAGGAATTGTAGAGCATGATTGTCTGATAAGTTTACATGTCAAATTTGAACCGTTTTTACATTTGTATAATATCATACTTAAATACACTTACTTAAAAGTCATGAGGTTGAATATTTCAAATCTTATTTTGCTGTTTATCAACTTCCAACCTTTCTTCAAAGAAAACATGAAATAGCCTTTTGTGCAACAATTATTCTTTCCTCTACCCTAGCTTTTTAATAGTGTGTAATAAAGAGTGTAGAAAAAAAAGCTTTCGGAGTACCTTATATTTGGTTCTCTGGGAACAAAGGTTTTTACCATCGTTCTCTTTTTTTTTTCAGCAATCTTTGAAAACAGCATTTTTGAAGCAATACGGACAAATGAAACCTTTTGTGTGTAGAGAGAGAGAGCTATAGGTGCAAAGTTGCTGATGTCTTAATACAAAGTTTGAGGAAATTTGAATAAGTGATATTCACATAAAGATTTTGTCATAATGTTTGGGCACAAATTGACTCAAATTTCTTCCTTGTTCACTTCTCTAGGCGGCTGGACAAAAGATGATGATGTACCATTGCAGACAAGGATGAAGCAACATGCGGCCATTTTGAATGAGAAAGTTCTTGACCCAGATTCAACTGTTATAGCAATTTTCCCCTCACCAATGATGTATGCAGGACCCACAGAGGTAAGGCTTTTCATTTTCCTGGCCATCTGCATTAAAAGATTTTTCAAGCTTCTACAATGCTTTGCTTCTAGGCTGCCCATCATTAGCTTTTGCCAGCCAACCCATGTTTTGCTAATTTTTAAAATGTAGGCCTTAACTCCATGTCTCAAAGACAACATGTCTGCATGGTGCATTGATGTAGCAGTAAATTTTTGCTGCAACTATGTATGGTACAGGGATGAAGTGCCATGGAAACATGCTGCAAGGATAAATTGGTTTATATTTCCACTTTATCCACGTACCATTTCACATGCTTACTGCACAAATTTACTGACTGCTATACTCAGGTAACACGCATGGTCTCAGAGACAGCGGTCCCATTGACCCCGCATTTTAATTTCCTTCCCAAAAAAATCACAATAAAACAATTGAAACAAAATTTCAGACACAAAGAGTAATTAAGCTGGTGGGTTTTTCATCACTTACCTAGCTGCTATGTTTTGACCTAAATGTTATGGTGTATAACACAAAGTTTGTGAGAGTCCACATTATCTTGTTTAGTTTGTAGTCAGTGAGGATAGAGGTCAGTACCGATGTTATTTTTTCTGGGTTTTTTTCTGGAAACGCATTTTGTATTGATGTTATATACAGTATACATAGTTTTTTTTCTATAAATTAAGCTCTCATTATGACAATCATGTTTTTTTTCCAGGTGCAATGGCACGCCAAGGCGCGTATGTCTACAGGTGCAAATTTCTACATTGTTGGTCGTGATCCTGCTGGCATGCCACATCCTGATGGATCTCGTGACCTCTACGATCACACTCACGGCGCAAAGGTCAGTCTATATGTGACATAAATTATAAAAATGATTTTCCTGTTATTTTCATTGTCTACTTTTCCTTTACCCCTGGTTTACTCATTCTCTCTCCATCATCCATCTTATCCATCCACTCATACACAAAAGAGAAAAGTTGCGAAAGAATCAGATTTTTTTCCCCAGTCTGTAAGGTACCTGACAAGTAAAAGATAGTCCATCTTACCACCTGGTGATGAAAATAATGATGATGATAGTAGTAGTAATAATAATAATAACAATAATAATGATAATAAGATGATGACTGATGATGATGATGTTAGTAATAATAATAAAATAATAATAATTATTGTAATAATAATAATGATGGTGATAATGATAATAACAGAGTTCATATATACAATGCCTTTTTTTAAAGAGCACACAGCACTTTACATAGTAAAAAAGTCATAAAATATATATGTCCCTGTAAGTGTTAGATTTGCCCAGATTAACAATCAAAATAGATTTCTAAAATTACAGCTAAGAAAAGTCTGGTAGTGGTACATGACAATAAAATTGGTAGATAAATCACTACCTACATATAATGACAGTTAGCACAGTCTGATAAACCAAGACACATAACACACACACTTTTCTGTATAAAACTGAACTCTTGTGCTCTATCCAACAGCCCTTCACATACGGAAAGCATTCATGTTAAAGAACACAAATATCAGACACAAATATATAGTGAAGATAAAAAGTAAATGACAGCTGATGGTTGACAACTTTTCTTTTAATAATACAGTCGGACCCGCTTAATCGGGAAATTTTGGGAGAAGGCA
>BMAT01003620.1:969757-985969 GCA_019649035.1 Elysia marginata
AAGAATAAGAACAAACACAGAAAATAGTGCTCTTTCTTAAAAACCCATATTGTTTGCACCATGTCTGGCGCGTGTCTACCATCTGCCAGATTACCCATTAGATCAAACACAGCTTGACCAATGTCTACCTGGAATGAACTGACCCGTGAGACCGTTGCGTGGCAGTTAGACTTCTCGACGCCCCTCCCAAGCATCTTGCTAAACGTCGCCTAAACACAGAGCAAACATTTATCGATTACCTGATTGCTAATTCATTCATAACGCCTGAATGATGCGCTTTCCCTATGTCTAGACCGCAAATAACATGCCGTCAACACTTGATATTGACAGTCATTTACGGATTTTTTCCCGATTAGGCGGGTAAAATTTCCCGATTTCACGATGACTTTATATAGAAAAAATTCTGTTCCCTGGGATTTTTCCCGATTTCGCGTTTCCCGATTTCGCGGGTCCGGCTGTAATAATTATAATAATGAAGTTATTTTCTAGCGCGACTTCTTACATGTAGGCTCGAAGCTCTTTACAATAGTATATCTACCCAAACAAACAATGCTGACATAATAATAATTTTGTACAAAACATAATCCATTAACAATACAAACAAACAGAAGAAAACAAAAGGATATACCTTGACCATCGGTAGTTGGATAAATGTCTCGAGACACACTAATTAAGGTTTTCATATAAGGTGAAAAAATATGTTTTCAATAGGGTCTTAAACTGATTTACCGACGTATCCTCCCTGATAGAAAGGGGAAGGGCATTCCAGACCACTGGTGCACATTGCACAAAGGCTCTATTGCCATCTCTTCTTGATGTTTTACATGGAACTGAAAAAATCTTTGGAAAAATTTTTTAAAGACTTTTTTATTCTCAAAAACAACACAATAGTATTGTCCATATTTCATTACTGTTTTGTTGTGCTGTAACAAATGCTGGAAAACTCTCTTACTATTGTTGTATCGTAATGATATTACATTTTTATTAGGAATGAGAGTAAGACGCCCAATAGAGGGCTATTACATGACAAACCCTCTTGTGTGTGAAATTGTCCTCCTCATCAAACTTTTCATACACCAACCTTATAGTACTTAAAGGCACTAACACCACCTACTTGTTTCTGTGATATAGGTTCTGACCATGGCTCCAGGACTAACACAGTTGGAGATTGTTCCGTTCCGTGTCGCAGCTTACAATACCAAGAAGAAGGCCATGGACTTCTTTGACCCAGAGAAGAAAGAAGACTTCCTGTTCATCTCAGGCACCAAGATGCGTAAAATGGCTCGTGAGGGAACCACTCCACCTGACGGCTTCATGGCACCATCTGCCTGGAAGGTCATGGTAGAGTATTACCAGTCAAAACAGTAACCTGCCTGCCCAATAGTCCTGAGGTCTGAGGCAGATGCAAGCTGCCTTAATCCTTACATAGTATTAACAAGCTGGAAATTGCCAGAGTTGTATGGAAAGATGTACAAGATGAAACTACACAAATCTCAATATTTAAAGCAAATTCTCTTCCATGTCATGTCTCCTTATGTCTCTTTCATTTTTGAGTTGAAAGAGGGGTTTTCTATGTTTTAGGAACCGGTTTGCTCTGTGAATTTGTTTAAAAAAAAACCTTTCATGTGATGATATTTATATTACTTAGGCTTACAAATGTTCTTAAATTTATGTATACAATGTGGATATCTTTTTGATATGTGCAATAGTTGTTTTTTAAAACCTGAAAGCTTTAGCTAAATAAATAAATTTATAAATGCCTTAAGTATATAAATGTTTGGCAAAATTTGAACCTCTCTGGTTTGATCGCAATGTGTGTTATTGTTTTTTGTTGTTACAGTTAGTTAAAAAGTGATCCACTGCTGTTAGTTTCAAACTTTTAAGCAAACTATTTTGCTCACATTTTAAGAAATAATTAAGTGTTCAGTATTGCATAATAAAGATAATCTCAATGTGTATGGGTCCAATCAAAAGCTGGAAAAAAATACCATTAGACACAAATTTTAGCATCAGTCTGTTTCTATATCATATACATATGATATCTATAAACTGTGCACTGTAAATGTATGTGTTAGGTGGGAGATGATATTTAAAGTAGACTAGTCATGTTTTCTGTTTCTTATCTTTAACCTTATCATATCTCTTCTGATACTCTAACCACGGGCTGTGATTACACGTGAAACACATTACAAGGTTTTTATTTATTTTGCAGTATAAATTCAATTGTAAGTAATGGGAGATCTCAGATAATGGAATGAAACAATAAATTATTATAAAACACATATGCAATGATCTCTTTAGTTTAATTGATGAAGAAACAAGATTTACCCCATGGTATAAAGACATCCGTATATACATTAAAGCTGAGGACCAATGACTTACACCCTCTTGCACCCTGTCATATGAAATCAAATCACTTTATTGAGTATTACTTATATTCATAGGCTTGAATGCACTGCCTTTTGTTTGCCTAAGATGCCATGAAAGTGTTGGTTAAATTGTTACTAAGCTTTTAATTGAAGATTATATATATATATTTATATACCAAACTGCTGCTTTTGAATTATGTTCTGGTTTTTCTACTTAAATTGGTATTGTTCGGAAAAAATGTGCAATCAGTAATAAAGGTCTCATCTCCTATAGGTCATTTTTAAATTCTGTACCATTCATTACATCCCTGGTAGTGCTTGCAGCTTAATGTCAGATGTTATCTATGAAAGCAAAGAGTGATCACCACAAGTGTTGAGTTAAAATATAAGTTGAGCTGGACAAAGTTATAGAGTCAGCTCATGTAATTTTTGGTGTTAGCTAATGCTTGAAGTAAATACTCAAAGGTTTTTATATAAGGGAAGAAAAAGCCTGTTCTTATTGCTTGAAAAAAAACCAACAAAGTTCTTTATTTTTATGTATTGCTAACTTTTTAGGCATGTTACATTATTGAAAATCATTCTGAGCTAGATTGAGTTGGTAAGACTCGGTGACATTTGTGGACCAAACTTTACAACAATTGCTTTTTCATTAATATCTTTACTCATTGCAAAGGATGTCTTTGGTCTTTTGGACCTCTTTAAAAATATGATGACCAATTTTTTTTAAATGAGAGAAAGTAGTGATGATGTTAAGACAGGTGAATAAATTCAGACATTTTTTACACCAATGTGTAATCACCCCTGACCATCAAAGGGGCTTTGTAAGTTTGTATTAACATAATGTAAACTTATAAGCCTCAGGTTTTAGTAACAGAGAGAGAGATAGAGAGGGTGGAAATATGAAAAGCTCTGTAGCCTTTACTGCTTTTGGTCTGAGATGTTCAAACTGCAATATAAAACTTAGATAACCCCTGAGAGTCTTGTTTATAGATAAGATAGAACTATGTATGTGTTGATAAGAGAATTTGAAAAGGTAGTAAATTCAAAACCTTAAAAATTATAATTTTGAAAAGGTTTTTCAAATGATGATTGATGTCAATTTGGACTGATGAAATTTTGTTTTTATAATCTTTATCAATACAAGTGATTATCAATTGATACTGCTTTCTTTCTATAGGAAGAACTTTGTTGTTCTTGCTATCATTTCCAAACTGCTTTGTTTTAACTACGCAACACACTAGAAATTTTTAAAATCTGTGCTTTGACTTTCAGTTGTTTTTTTTTTATTTTATATTGAAAGATATTTTAATGAATCGTTTTTGTTGCTTTTAGTTGAAAACAGTTTTGTTACTGTGTATCAGCTTTATGTTTACCAACTAAGGCAGACCAAATTTTTTAAGACCAGGCCTATTTGTAATTAGCAGTAAGTAGACATTTCAACCCAAATTACTTAAATCTCTTTTAAAAAAAGGTTGGAAATTGTTTCAGGATGGTTCTCAGAGAAACTGTTGCGCTTTTACCTGTCTCCTTGACACTAGAAGGCAGATTTGCACACCAAGTTCTGGTTCGTTTTGTTTTTTAACTTGCGTCTGATTTTTTTTATAACTAGATTTAAGCAGCTAAGAAGCATTAGATATATCCTGCTCACTAACTGTACTTCTAATGTAATAAAGTCTACAAGTTTTCATTCTAGCACATGTTGCAGGCAAGAATCTGCAGGTAGAAGGTAATCTAACATTAACAAGAAGAAAACATAGATACGCTATATATTTTTGTTTTAGAATTGTTTTCCTTTATGTATATGGTTGTAGCTGTTGTCATGGCAGTGGTCATGATTCACTGGGAATATTCTTTATGTATGCAGTAACTGCATGAGGGAGATTATATAAAATAAAGCAAATCTGTAATAAAAAGGTTTATTTGTGTTTTTGTGTTTTCATTTTCTCATGTTCACGTGTGGGAGACTAAAACAGGTATGATTGATTTCTCTCCTGTTTTCTGTGGTAAGCAAGCATAAGAAACACAGGTTCTTTTAGAGAAGGATGGGGGAAAAGGGAGTGAATAAAATTGGCATAATATGCGATACTATTACTAGTAGATTTTGTTTAACAAAAGTACCTTACCCAAAGAGAAAGGAGATAATAGAACTTAATAACTTAAGTTATGAAATTCAATAAAAACATTCACTCTTACCCCTTCAGTGTAACTTTTCAAAAGAGTCAAAAAAGAACAAGTGATCGGATGCATTGTTTTGAATGGTTTGTAGTATGTTTATGTCTCTGAGGAAAGACCAGCTAAAAGGAAATGACAATCTAGTATAACGACCTATAACGACACTTATTGACGGCCGTAGAGCATCACTTAGACATAGCCAAGCTCCAATAGGCCTACCTTTCAGGCATGCAACTCGTGTCTTATTGGTTTACGGCAGAAATCGCTAAAATCAAATTCTGATAGCCCAAAAGTCTCATAATTCGAATTTCTAAACAAATCCACTTAAAGAACCCTAAATCACTTCGTCTTGTAGTGTGTATGGATGGATAATCTGATAGCAGCAGGGGTGATTATGGTTAAACTAGCAGTAGAGCATAAAATTTTCTGCGTAAAATAAACCTGAACTCTTGCGTATAAATACAAATCTACTTAATTCGAATTTTTTTTACCATTACCAAGAGATTCAAATTGTGGGGTTTTCAATGTACCCGGAAATGAAATTTGGAGAGAATTAAGTTACATAGCAGTGTGGCGGCATGATTAGAGAACTTGCTCGTGGATGACGATAAAGTATGACGTAACAACACCCATAAACGGGGTGGGTATTACAGCACATGATTGGCTAACGTGCGTCTGTGAGACCATCAATGTGTCTATTTTAAGATGGTCATCCTGAATTTTTGCCTGAGCGGGCCCATAGCGTATGTGTGACGATTAGCGGGCGATGATAATGTATGACATAATACCTCGGCCACCGTACTCAAAAAGCCTGTCAGTCAAAATGTAAACAAACTTGTGCATGAGAGTTCTAATGATCTATCTCTTTTAAGTTCTTAGTATAGTTAGGGCACAGAGAACTTAACTAGTGCTTTCCTGTTATGGGTCGGCCAAAAACAAAGCTACATACAAAATATCGGGAGTATGATATCTACTCATATTGCAGTTTTCTGTGGCAGCCTAGCTTAACACCCATAGGTTTTATCGCAGACGATTACCTAACGTGCCCCGTTAGCCTATCAGCCATCTAATAACAGTTCCGGTACGTATTAAGTTTCTTCTTAGCGTCTGGTGGATGTATCAAACGAAATTCTTAGAAGTTGGATGAACTTTGATGGTACAGGCGGTTTTAATTCTAGCTCATTTTACAGTTCTGATTCAATAAAAATTCACAATGTAAAACTTCTATTAACTTGATGTTGTTGTAAAAATTAATTCTTGGCGTACTGAATGAATTTATTTAGATACTGGAACTGCATCATGAGAGCAGGATGTTTATTAACTCTACTTCTGTAGCAGGATTGAACGAATCAAGAGCCTCTTTCAGTTGGTGTAGCACTGACTGTCTCTCGTGTTGTTCCTGTATTGTATCGTCTGAAGTTTAATGATTATTAATTGGTATTTAGTCTCAAAGTATTTTGCAAAGCTGTAAATGTTTTCTGTAAATGACAATTGGTCGTTGATTCCATTAATAACCCTGAACATTTCTGTGGTGTTTCGCTTAATTTCATTGATTTTTTCATTATCTCTCTTTATAACTGGGATTTTGAGTCTCTTACTCTTAGTATTTATTGTTTCTTGCTCTTGTATATATTTGATGATGAACTTCTAGTTTTGACCGCCTTCTTCTTTTTCAGTTAAACATTGAGTTATCTTCGCCGTACGAATCTCTGGACTATACAACTGGGTGCTTCTACGAATCACTATAGGCCTACTTCTGTCTTTTATTTGAGCATATGAATCCAAAATATTAGAAAGTTCTCTGTTAAAAACATTAACTTTCTCATCAACAGACTTTGCCTCACTGGCCTGTTTTACAATTCCAAATTGTTAAATATCCTTTTTAAAAGCACATCCACGTTTTTTGACAACCAAAATAACCAAAGTTTATGTTTTGTCATGTCAAAACTTAACGCTACCTCGTGTCCAGGATGAATGAGTCGGATATCTTAATTTTCACCCTAAAAGCGTTGCTGTTTTGAACAAGGCATTTTTCTAGGCTCACAAACGTTTAAAATTTCATAAAGTTATCAATATTTCGAGGAAAGATATTACAAATGTTGTTGATCTAAAATATAGAGAAACGGGAGAAAATAGACTTTTAATGGTGCTTCTCGGAAAAGAAAATTCCGACTTCCGCCTCATTCGAGATGGAGGCGAAACAAATCATAGTATAAATATTTGTTCTAAAGTGAAGCTAAGGTATGTTACAAATAACAATGTTCACTGTGTACCGTCAGCAAAGGAGTGAGATATGTCGCTTCTGAGGATGGGTTTACTATTGTTTTATTCTATCGCTAACTTCATTTATACCAAACATAGATGATAGAGCCATTTACTGAACGACCACGTTCTTATCTGTGGAAACACTGAGTCGAAGAAACGGCAAAGCAGTTTGAAAACTGAACAACAACAGAGCGAGTGGGGAAGACGAAATTTTAAAGAAGTCTTTAAATGTAGTTGAAATCTTGTCATAAAATTTTTGAGCAACATTAATATTGAAGTCATCGACATGAACGGCATTTTTATGTTACGCCAGTACCTCAAAGCCCTACTGGCGTCTGTAACCCTGCCGGGCAAATAGCCCCCATCGTCTACACTTTATTGTTTCGATTCTAAACAAAAAATGGCTTGTCTCATGTTTTGATTGACTGTCTTTTTCTGCATGTATTAAACTAAATACACTAAAACAGACTTTTTATGGAACTTTTTTAAAAGTTAAAATTAAAGGACTTGCTTCTAATTTTCAACCGGTAACGCTTTTCAAAACCTTGCGAAGTATTCGAAGTAGTCTTGTTATGAGTCTAATCCAAAACTACTTTTATGAAAAATTTGAAAAGGGTGCAGGAGTTTAAAAAAAATTAACTGTGATTTAATTTTTTTCTCTAATTGCAGCCAGCAAGTAAACAGGATCAAATTGAATGTTTACAACAAACACGTAAAAAGATGACATAATAGCTTTTATATACCATAGGCTACATAATTAAAAAAAAAATATGCCCTGTACTGGCTATAGGGTTTCATCCTCAATCGCTGCTTCCATCTTTGCCCTTAACACTTCGAGTCACACAATCTGTAGCCCTGCCTTTACTCAGATCATTCTTCTCTTTGCAAACCTCATTCTCCAAACTTACGTTAATATCTTTGAAACTTGTCCCGTTTTATAAATTTAATTGGCGAATGCTTGGAGCTACTGGCGCATATTGCCCTTGTGGTATTGTCCCAATTTCATCGAATTAGTTTTAGTTTATATTCATATGTTGGGATCATTCCAGAAAAGAAACTGCTACAACTTAGGGCCTACATTTTAGCACCTCTTGGTATGTGATTTCATAATACATGGCCTCTAAATTAATGATTTAATCCATGGTCTTAGAAAAGTTGGAATGATGAGGACGTGGCCCCTTCTCTGCCTAGAGTTCGTGTTAAGAGTATCTTTTAATATTCTAACATATTATTTATCTTTTCATTCTCTTCTATGAACTTACTTAGCCTAAGTCGTAGTGCGTTCTTAGGTTTTTTATCCATTCAACTATGTTCTCCAGCTTCCCTCACTGATATTTTTATCTAATAGAATGGCCCAAAATAGTCCTCTCTCTCTCTCTCTCTCTCTCTCTCTCTCTCTCTCTCTGTCATACTCTTTTCACCTTCCCTATAAAACTGGGCTGTGTGGCTTTTAGTTTGTTTTAGGTTACATTATGAACTTCACTGTCACATCTTGTCTTAACTCTTTTTCACACTTACACACTCCAACACTAGTTATTAATTTTTTTTATTAAAACGAAGAAAATGTAATGTTTTATCATTATTTCACTCTAAATGGTAATATAAATTATATAAAAAAATGAGCCTTGACAACGTTTTCCTCCTAAACCGCGTGTCAATTGCTAAGTTACTTTTTGAGTACACCCATCCAGAGAAACACATGATGTTATGGTTCCGGCGATCCAAAATAGCTGCCTTTTACAATATTTGATCTTATCTTATCTGCGCTGATAAAAAGCCTCATAGGGCAAAGACCACCAACAAAAGCCCCCGTAAATAATGCGATCCAATGCGTTTCCTCCAGTTTGTCTCCACTCACAGCTATCTAGGGAGCTGTGCTCCACTCCCATGTCATTCCTGTTGGGCCTAACGTTAGTAGTAATGTGATACTGTCATTTTTATATCCGCTTGTAGATCTAGAGCTTTTTTCATTCCTTTCTCTTGAATACTTATTTTCGTCTTTTTTGTAAAAGTCTTCTGTTATGTTAACATTTGAAACTTTGATCCGCAAGACTTTTATAAATTGTCATTGTCAGCTTCAATCTTCTAGGTAGCCTAAAAGAAGCGAAGTATGCAGTGGACGACTTGTACATGTATTAAAAATCTTAACGTCTTAGTAAATAGATCTAGATGATTTCGAAAGACGAAACCTTTTGACTGAATGACTGCTATTTTGCTCACAAGTCTTTTATACTCATCAAGCCTGCCGCAAGAACCATCTAGTTTACTAGCTAATGGTAGGTTAACTTGAGTAACATTACTAACAAGTAAGCTTATCAGGTTAAGTTACAAGTCTTTCTAGATCTTATAAAATTGTACATCGATAGATCTAAATATCTTGATATGATCGATTTGTAATTTGAGAATCATATTACAAGTAAATCTATAAGTACTAGATCTAGAATCCAAATGAGTAGTCTATCTAGATTCTATATCACTGCTTCTAAAAAAAAAATTCATACTTAATGTAGACTACCTAGATCTAGAATCTAGATGTAGATCTAGACTAGATCTGTCTAGATTCTGTTACTATCCGAGGCTAGGCCAGGGAACTTACAATTAGGCTACAATGCACAATTTGATCTAGATCTAGTTCTAAAAATCTAAACATTCTGAATAGCTTTATAAATCTAGGCAGATTCTAACTATCAGTGACAACTTAAACTCCTCATTCTTCAATTTTAAAAGCAACATAGGACAACATGTGTGAATTAAATTTCAAGTTGTGAAACAGGAAAGGGAGGGGGGTGAGTGGTAGACACTCGGCTCATTGTACAAGGGGTAAACTGACCTGGGGGGTCAGTGTTTAGTCGTTCTTTTTACTGAAAGGCACCTTACACATATTTTCTAGCCTCACTAAGTCACTCAGGCGTTAATGAGTACATGAGCAGTGAAAGGTCTTGTCAGTGTGTGGTCAGTGATGTTTTTTTCAAGGCTTTGACATTTTTGTAGATTAAAAAATAAGCATTATCTAAATTTACTTTAATTTAAAACAAAAAGAAAAGAAAATTTTATTGCTGTATTCAGTGTACATTTTCTAAAAATAGTTAACTACCTTTTATCTTTGTTCTTTTTCAAGGTAAAACGGAAGCAAATATTGAAGGATACAGTGGAGCCAGAACATACATTTTCCCCAAGGTATGTTTATATTACTATTAGTGTTTGATCTTGTGTGTCTTGCAACAACTCAAATGCCTCTCATTTTAAAAGTTTAAAAACATCTTTGTAATGTGGACTTTATAGATGATAGATTCCTTTGTTTTTTGAGTCAGTATAATTTGAAATTTATAACAGAGGTTTGAATATTTTGTCACAAAACAAAAATTATCATGTGAAGAAACTCTTATGTCTTGAAAGTTGAAGAATTAATGCATTGCTCAAAACATCAAAGCCGCACCAACCAATGTGATGTGAAAATCACAATGCATCCAACTGGTCCATCTGACTGGTCGCAAGACATATATATATATTGCAAGTGTAAAGTGAATAACTGAATGTTGTCTAATCATTTCTTCAAATCAATTAAATCTATTTTTATTATTGTAAAAGAACATTTTTTTGTGTCAGGTCACAATATGACGGCTGGTGGTCATATTGAGTAATATCAAGGTTTTGTAAAGTCCAAGATTGAGGTGATTTTTTGTGAAACATTTAAGTGCTTTGCATGTCATACACATCTTCCCATCAAAGGCTGCTTCTCATTTTAAATATAATTAGGATTCCCTACTGATTCTCTGCATAAGGGGAGTAGAAATTTTGTATTGTTCAAATACTATATTGATATATTTCCGCCGAAGAGGGGTTACTTCTCAAAGACACAGATCTCTGCATGTCTGCGGTAATTGTTGGCGCTCTACTTATTTCAGCAGACTTTCCTCTTGATTTTTCCCATGAAGCACACTTTTGCTGAGAAGCATGTCTTGAAGTCGCTATTATTTCTAGTTGGCTTCTTCTTTGCCTCTCAGGTCCCCATTTAGCACGGGCTGCAACAAAGGTCTTCTAAAACATTCTGCCATGTGCCGTCTCTTTTAGTTTTTCCATGTCTTTTTGCAGTTATATCACTCAGCCTCTGTTTCCTTCTTCACGTTATACTTAGCCTCCCTCTGGCTCTGCAGCCCTAGAGGTTCCATGGAATGCTATGTTATGTTTGTTACACACTGCTTTGGTTTCCCTCTATAATGTTATACATACTGTTATCATGAATTCTAACCACATCCGCATGCATATCCAGTGATGTATCCAATTAAGAATACAGAGCGTGCCTGTTATCACAGGGATGCAAGTTTTCCGATTTTTAGCAGTTTTCTTGAGCTACAAAAGCAGGATAATTAAAAAAGAAAATCTCCAAATTCAAACACTTTTTTTGAGTTGAATAGCTGTGTAGGCACTTGTACTGAGTTGTGTTTATAAATCTTTTTAATTTGGTCCATCAAAAGTTCTATAAGAGGACCTATAGAGTAAAATTTTCCTGCTTTAAGAGCATAAGCCGCTTGCATCCCTGTTATCAACTCATCATCAACTCATGATGCACTTACCCTTCATTTCTTTGACAATATTGTCTTTAAAAAAATAGCTTTGGTGTATTTTAGATAATCTGCCCACATCTTTTATACTCTTCTGGCTTTATTGGTCTAGACGTAACACGCACCTCAGATGTGAAAAAACAGTCCATGAACTCCAGTGTAATCAGTAGAACCTCCTTCAAGCTGAACAACAGCTCTAACTCTTTTATGCCATTTTGCGATTGACTTTCTCACTTCCTCAATAGTTATTTGTCTCCAGCATCCTTTGTTTTTGCTTTCAGTTCATTTTCAGTGAAGGGAAATGACCGTCCCATGTAGACCTCAGCATTCGAGTCCCATATTGCATAGTCCATGATCCACCGGATTAAAATCTTGAGATTGTGGTGGCCAGTCATCTTTGACTATGGAATCGACCCCTTGATCTATGAGAAACTTTGGGTTGCACGACTTGTGTGCGCACCGTCTTGTTTCATAATAAAGTCACCTTTAGGTTAAAGTTTGTGACATGAGTGAAGGAGTTTTTTTTCTAATTCAGAGGTATGTACTTCTTTGAATTGACCTTCAAAGTTTTCATATTCAGGAAAATTATCTCGGTTTTGCCATTCCAGCACATGCCAGCAGAAGTCATGACTTTCTGTGAAAACTGATTCGTTTCGTGGTAAATTCATAGCAGAGGGATGTCCAACTTCTATCTTCCCTGGCCAATGTCATTTTTTTTCTATTTTTGGCAATCTCTAGAGTAAAGTCTTATTTATTTATGAAGATAATTTGCTTGACCTCTTCATTGCTAAATCTGTTCAGAAAGCGCCATTTCTTCTTTACACTTTCCGTTTTTCTGCTAGTCTAAATTTGTTTGTCTTCCTTTAACTTCAGATCGCTTATCATTCTTTGTACAGTTCGCTAGCTTTGTACTCTCAGGGATTGCTATACAGCTTTGGTACGGAGGTCAATGTGTGGTTTTCTTTAGTTTTGGTAACTTTTTAAAAACCTCTGTCGTTTCCTTATTTATCAATTGATTTTGTTGAGTGTCCAGCTGTTACTAAAAAGCGATCTCCATCACATGGCTTGAGGAGGTTGATCAGGTATGAGAGGTTGAATATAGAAGTTTTGACTGAGATTTGGACACTGAGTTCTTGTCTGACTAGGATTATATTGGCGAAGAAAAAAGAAAGTTACAATCACATATTAGAGACCGTTGCGCGCGGATGACTATAACAAATGAGGTAATAACACCCTTAGGTAACACGGGTTTTGCAGCAGACGCCATCAGCCATCTTGGATTCCCCTCTGTAAACTGCATTTTTTTCTACATTTTTTTTGCCCTCCTCGAGGCGTAAACAATTAAGTATTGATTCCAGGTAGTATTCTATGTTGATATTTTTTTTCTGTTCCGGTTAATATCGATTGCTGTTTTAATGCCGAAATAATTTTGTTTAGTTGTGTATGCACAAACTTGTCTATTTAATTAAAGTTTATTTAGTACAAACCATTATTTTGTGTATTTTCCGTCCTAAGTTTAAATTTACATATGATTAACTTACTTTTATTATCATCCGAGCCACCCTATAGGTGAGCCATATTTTTTTAAAGTAGAACATCTTTGAAAAAGCATCAGCCTGCCCTAACACTTTACTTTTTTGTTAGCATTGTCTTATTACAGCATTATGTATATATTTTGAATCTTTTATGATTCCTATGCTAACCTGAACAAATTCTGACTTCGGCGCTGCACACAATATTTTGCTTAAAACAATAGGTTATTGACCACTTAGGGAAACCCCCCTAAACTCTCGGCTGTTGGGAATGCAATTAGAGTGCCAAGTTATCGTTCTTGCCCGCGAACATTTGGCTTTAAAGACGAAATTTTTCAAAAGGAACTATAATATGCGCTCTAACATCATTCCTAATTTCATTTTTTTAAAATGAAAAATAACACATAAGATAAGGAAAACAAGTAACTACTGAAAATGTCAAAACAAGGAGAAAGTCATTCTATGTTTAACGACTTTGGTCGGTACTTGGAAAAGTAAAAACTATTTATTATTAATTTAATGTGTTTGATATCGCTCGGATAATATTGGAACCAACACAGAGTATACTTTTAAGCGACCATGGAATGACTGGCATTAGAAGAAATAAGTTAACTATGCTCGGATTAAATGTCATGACATCACATGTAAGCTAGAACGTCACGGCTCGGTGATTTTTCACATTTCTAAGATTTCTAAATTGTTTCTTTTGACAACTTGTCATGCGCACCTTTTGACAGTTGAACCCGTCTCATTTGAATCGTATGCTCTTGTATTGTGATTTGAAAATCATAAGGAATATTTGAAAACCTAAAGGAATCTTAATGTCATGATGTTCTCAATTCTCATTATTTTTGTTTTGGAGCGATAAGGGTATGCTTGTATAGTTTGTTCTGAACGATTAACTTCAAAACTTTAACTAAACTTAATTATATACAATACGTATATTTTTTTTGGTTTGTAAACAACTTGAATAATCTATGCTTTTGGCCATTGAGAAAAAAAGTGAGCCTACACGCAAAATGATCGATATAAAAAATAAACCGGAGAGAGAAAGACAGACAAACGAACCGTAAGGCAGCGTTATTAGCATCGCACGTTTTTAAACTGCCGAGGGTAAAAAGCTGTTGAGTTTTGATGTGGTCAATAAATTTTGTCTCCTCGCTTGTGGCCCCAGGTTGTGATTTAAATTCATTCGAACCTAAATGTAGGTTACTATACAAAATAATCGAATGCCACCAGTAACAAATCGTTGCCGCAGTGCAATTTAAAAATTAGTTACTCTACTCGCTTTTACCCCCATCCCGCCGCTGAATATAAGTTCCAGCATGATGACAAGATTGTGGACACTCAAGTTGTTCTATTACAAAAACAATTTTACATAAACGTTGTTATCCAGGAAGATTTTCCCGAGGGGCGAATACAAAAACCTTTCTCTTATAAAACGCAAAAAAGTTTTTTTTAATCCCCTTCGTCACCCAGGGCAAGGGCATTCTGTGACTGGTGTGTATGTTTTTTTTCTGTGTCTGACCGAGCTGTTTAGCCAAGCATGGCCGGTGGTTTCATCATCACAACAGACCACTGGTCAACACGCATGCCGGGCATGTTCAAGGCTAATCCCACACTGGATTACCAGGGGCTAGACCATTGTATTGTTTTTTTTTTATTTCCCTTTCCTTTTTTTTTCAGTCCGTCAAAGGTTACATTCTATACCAAGATAGAAGGCTGTGGGCTGCATGATTGTATTGAATGTGTTGGGTTTTTTTTCTCGTCCGCTTTGCACGCCTTGTGACTTTCGTAGAAAGTCTTAAACCAGAAGTCGAATTGTATTCCGAGATAATCGCCAACTTTTTTTTTTTACATTTAGCCAATAGTGACCATTTTGAAAGCCTGCCAAGAACTGTTTTTACATCCAGTGGCCCATCCCATGAATTCAGTGAGAAAGAAAAAAGAAGAAGTTAGGTACAGCCTATACACCCTCATTCCTCCCCTCACACCCCCTCGCTCTCCAGCAAACAGATACTAAACCTATTTTGGAAACTTTTCTATTTATCCTTACAGACAACTTGCCCCTTCTACGAATGGCGAAAAGGAAGTTTAATGAAACCTACAGATAATCATGCCCATTCTAAAAACTCATACTTAGGGCACAAAAGATAAAAAAAAAACCGAGCCTAAATCAGGTTGTGATACAAACCCTGTAAAAATGTTGATGCATTAACTATAACTTCTACGTGCCAAGTATAACTAGAGTTTCCTCTCTGTCTTATTTTTTATGCTCCAGAATGCTGCATAATAAAGCGTATGCTCCGGATCTATGCATAATAAAGCGTAAATTTTTAAGTTCCACTTTGTCAAATTTTAAATATTAGCTGTTTAAGTCTATGCCCTAGAACGAGAATTTCCAAGAAAATGTGAACTAATAAAATGTGTACATTTTATAGTTTTGCCAACGCACCCTTCTAAAAACGAAAACTTTTGTTGAACACACCGTGTAGCTCTTATAATGGCTAGCCTTCAACCGATTCAGATTTTTAATGTAAAAAAGGATTTCAAACATATCTTTACTTTTATTTGATATAAAAATGTGCCTATTTAAATGTGTAGAGACTTCTGTCTTTAAAACATAATCTTTTGAAGTTCTTGGTTTTCTTGCACCAGAAAAGGAAATGTTGACTGTTAAGACCTTAGCTCCATTATAATGAGATTGCAGCATGTCTCTTTTTAATTTTTGACTCATGATAATTTTTTTTGCAGTTATAATCATATTTTTGTAATTATTTATCCGCCAACCTCTCAAAACGTATCAAAACCCTAATCAAATGTATTTTTTTTTCTTCGATAGATATTCTGCTAGTTAACCCTACGGCCAGTTTTAACAGCACATTTAGTAATAGTAGCAAATTAGGACACATTGCATCTTTATTTTTGTTTTCGTCCTTCGATCGAGTAAATCTTGAAATTTCTTCATTTGGCCATTTTTATTCAAAGCCAGAAATGTTGCCCTATTTCCGTTACTTCCAACCCTAGCCCCACACCCTCCTCTCGCAAATGAATTACCCCTTCGTCGACATTCCACGTACCGGATCATTATACGTGTTGTTAAAAAAGGAAAAAATCTTTTATGGTCTCCTCAAGCAGCAAATAATAACACGTTTTACATTTGTCAGGCATGTCTTCTATCAACAGTTCTTGGCAGCTTTTCAAAGGGCAATCTAACTTTTGATCGTATAGTTAATATCTTTATATTTTTATCAGCGTTGCCAGAATCACCGTGTCACATGAACAACACTGCCATCCTTTTCTCCTCCTCCT
>BMAT01003620.1:1004637-1024246 GCA_019649035.1 Elysia marginata
TTGCTTGCCCTTCTGAACACCTAATTCAAGCCCTGAGAGTGACATTAAAGAATTGCATATTTTGTTATGTTGTGAGCATCCTAGTACTATTACAAAAAGTGAAAGATTTTTTCATAAAACTAAAAGAGAACAAAGCAAAACCTGAGATGGCTGTGTAACAGCTCGAACATCTAACAAATGGTGTAACAAAAAAGAATTTGTTTATGGATATTATTAAAATACCCTTAAAGATCTCAGTAGTTATTAAAATAATTTAATGACATTGCTGAATTTGCCTCAAGATACGGTTGATTACAGTCCATTTTGTATATTCCAAACCACATGAGAGCCAAATTTAACTTTGGATTACTTTGAATTGTCCAAAAATTGAATTTTTAGTAAATATAACAATAGAAATAGATATTGTGTAATCTGAGTATAGTTCAAATGAAAAAAAATTATCTAAATATCAAGGTTAGAATTTAAAGGCCTCTTCTGTACTAAGATCTGGTTTTGAAATCTCTTTGGGGCACTGATTGAAAACTTTTCTCAATAAAATTCTATAAATTCTATTTTCATTGGGGTTTTTTTGGTGTTAGAATTGTGACATTTAGCTTTTCCTGACATTGATTTTTGTTATTTCAATCTTGTCAAAGAAAACGTTTTTTAAAACCTGCTACTTAAATACCATTGTTGTTCTCTTTTACTCTTAAATCTTGCCTGTTGTTTTCTTTGTTGTTTCTGCTGTTTATGTATTTTTCTTTAAGCATCCTACAATGACTTTCAATTACAGGGGAGAGAAACAACACAGTCTGCTGTGAAGCGTTTGATGTAACGTCAGAGTGCTTGCCATTGTGTTCTGGAGTTCCCCCAAGCTTTGACGATACCCTTGCTGGCTGTGTGGTTCAAATGAACATCATTGAAGCATGTGTTCATCAGGGCTATGGTATGTACCAATGAAATCTTTTTCCTTAAACGAGGATGCCACATCTACTATTTTTTTCTGGTTTTCATCTGTTGGAAGTTTATGGGTTATGCGTAATTACTATTCTTTATCTTCTATCAAAACAATAACAACTACATATATTGTTAAGCTTGTGTCTATGACATTTGTTTCACATGAGATGCAATGCCTAGCTGATATTCAGGTGTGTTCGCTGTTTTTTTTTTTTCATCACTTGGCATCCCTGTTTAAAACTCACAGACTCATCCAGTGCTAAAAGACTTCCATTCCAATTGAGCGGAGGCTTGTGCAACTTGGCTGTTTCTCTTTTATGTGTTATGGTTTGTCTACTAAATGTTTCGACAATAATGCACTCCTTTTTTGTGAATTATTGTATAAGTTGATTTTGAACTTAAGGTATTGCTCTGTCTCTCTGTCTTTTCCTTTCTGTGTCTATCTCTCTGTCTCTTTTCTTTCCAACTGTTCATTTCTCTTTCATCTCCTTTTCTCTCCTCCCATCTCTTTCTCTCTCGCTCTGCCTGTCTCTATCTCATTGGCCTCTCTCTGTTTTGTATCCTTATTTCTTTTTCCCCTTTTCTCTGTTTTTTTCCTTTTATTACTCCTTTTCCCTCTATTTTCCCTCACTCTCTCTTTCTTTTTTTTCTCCCCATGTGTATCTCTCATTATCCTCCCTCTGTTTTCTTTACTGATTTGCTGCTCTTTCTGTCTTCATATATTTTTATGTCTCTCTCAAAACTCTCTATATTTCTCTTTCTAGCCTAAAAAAAAGTAGGAGTAGCAGTGATAATGAAAATGTTTTTTTAAACACCATTATGTGGAATAGAACCCACCACTCCATTAGAAAACAGTTAGATCAGTTGAAGCAAATGTTGCAGCATTGGTAGCAGTTAACACTTACAGAAACAGTCATGCTAGTACTTGTAAAGTCTCTGCAAATAACTCAATGTCAGAACCTTAATTGAGAAAGCAATGTTTTGAGAAAAGAAGTTCTAATATCTTCTGATGATTTTTTAAAATAATTCTATGGGCTTTTTAACATTTTGAGGCTCACTTAGAAAAATATGTTGATTAAAATATCAAAGCCTTGTAACATAAAAGTTCTGACATTCGACTCAGTTACACTGGATAGGAGACAAATACAGTCCATGTCCGTGGTAGATCATTAATACTGCTCATATTTCCTCCTCAGTATCCCAGCCTGCTCCTCCAACCAACCTGAGGGTTCAACATGTTACCAATGAATTTGTGCAAATAGAATTTGATCCTTCCCCATCAAAGGATATCACTCATTACACACTTCAACTTAGGACAAACGACATTTCAGCACCCTTTCAGTTTTTGGTTAGTGCACGCTCAATTCACTGTATTTTGTTGTTTCTGTTCATGAGTTAACAGTTGCTAATATTGACTGATTGTTTATGTTGTTTTAATTGCTGGCCCTTTTGTGTTTCTTTATTTTAAATTATGTGTACATTCTTTAATTCAATTTTTTCTGTGATCAGAAAGTCTAAATATTTTTTACTATCTTTGCTGCATGCTGCAATTTTTCGTCCTTTCTTTTTTGTAAACTTGAAAGATTGGTTATCTTGTATAACAAAGGAATAACAATTCACAACAAAAGCAAACTTTGCTATCTTTTGAATACATAAAATTTTATGTTTTTCACCACAGTGAAAATAAACTTGGCCTTTGCAGATAATTTAATAATAATAATACATTTACCGTGCATCATATTACATTAATAATTTGCTTAGGACACTAGGTGTCAAAGCATTTTCTTACAAATAATTCTACAAAGGTGTGTTGCGAGGCATAGCTCTATTGTCTTAGAGAAATTTTTTAAGTTAAAGACAAAAAAAAATGGTTATAGTTTTACACAGCAGAATGCAGTCTCAAGACTTTACATCTTCCATCCAGCTGGTAAATTTAACTTTTAATTCAGAGCATTACAGTACTGCTATTTGTTAGGCACTCATATATTAGCATTCTGCAACAGCTTTTAGGCAGTACTCATTTTACGTACAGATCGGTAGACTGAGAAAAGTGTCGATGAATTTCTTTTATGAGCCAATTAGAACAAGAGTTGAGGTAGGGTCAAATCCACAGGATCCCAGAGTACTGATCACATATCCCAGCATGCAAACCACTGAGTCATGATGCCCCGTATGAATTGATTAAAAAAATTAAATATGATGTGACATGGTGAAATCAGGGTTATATCAAACTGGATCAAAGCCAGAAAATGGCTGCTGAAAAAAATAAATTCTATTAGATAAGTCTACCTTGCGGGCTTATAAATCCTAAATCTCAGGTTCTAGTAAAATTAGAGTAATGATTTTTACTAATTTGAATACCTATATGAAGCTTTCTCATAATACTAATAACTCCAAATGTCCAAATTTTGACATAAGCCTGATTTCACCGGCTTAGGTCACAAATCGTTTATCTCAAACCATTATTTGAACAAATCGTTTTCTTTCTCTGCAATAAAGCAAAGACTGGGCCCTACAACAACTTCATTTGCAATGAACAACCTGGCCGAAAACACACTCTATTGGGTGAGGGTAATAGCAGAGACCGCAGAGCAAGGCAGCCTTCCCTCTGAGACGGTTTCTTTTCTCACGTACTCAGGTAAGACAGGGTCCCTGGTGGTTTTTTTTTTATTATAAATCAGTTTTCTTCCCTTTGACCTTTTAAGCAATTGATACCTAATCTTCAGGGATGCAAAATCTCCGTTTTTTTATTTATTTCATTTTTTTTCCATGCATTGGAAATTTTCTCTTTGTGAGTAACTTATATTCTTTGTCAATTATTGAAACAAGATTGACTATTGCACAATTCGTATCAATAACATTTGTTTTATGTTATATGCAATGCATGGTTCATTTCCTTTTTTCCTCTTAATTATTTGGTATCCCTGGATATTTGATGAATGGCCTTTTCTAAGAGAAGACAAACAAGTATTTTTAGATACATTTTAGAATCCATTGAAGTTTATATAAGGTACTTAATGTTTTAATAATAAATATTTATGTAATAAAGGCACAAGCTTGAAGAAAAGAACATGGTAAATCCGACTCCTTAAAATGTTTCCAAAGGCTCAACTTGTTTCTGGTCAGTCTCAGGAAGTGCTTAGGAGAGGCTGCCTTTATTTTTTGCCTATCTTGTTGCAATTCTTTACTTACTGCCTAGCCCCAATTATTTTTAAGTATGGGAAAGTCATATCAGGCCAGTCTACACCGTTATTATTATTGTTATTGTTATCCCCGCTGAGGCATGGTTTAGTTTGAGGTGTGTGGGTATCATGGGTATTTAAACTTTATCTGAATGGGGCTGACCTAAATCTCAGCAGAGCCAAGTGATGATTGATAAAACACAAATCCCCTCTGCCCTCTGAGCTTGACAGTCTTGTGATTATAAACACGGGATCTTTTGGATAGGGCAGCCCTGCTCAGTCCTTACTGCCATTTTTTTCATAACTTTTTGATATGTCTTATTAATGCGTTGGATAGCATTGAGCCTGTTAAAGTTCTTTATATTGTATTTATCGTTTGCAAATCTGGACATTTTAGAATTTTTTTGTACATATTTTTTTCTGTGAATTTGCAGATAGCTATGAAGAACCTGTGATTAAACCTGTTCGGCTGGACCCATATGATTTTAGACGTGAGTCAGTTCATACTACTTTTTTCATCAATGATGTGGATAAGTAGGAGGGGGAGGGGCACAATAGGGAATGAGATTTCAACAAGAGTAGCGGAACTTTTCTGGTGTCTCTCCACTATCTTATGAATACAAATATTACAATCTTTTAAAATTTATAAGACAGATTTATTTTTAAGATAACTTTTTATTTAGCTCTATAGTTTTTAAGTTCTAGATGTCAAATTGTTTGAAGTAAGAAACTTACCAATATAAGACCCTACAATCTAGATCTAGATTACAATAACCACTATAGTATTTTGGGGTGTTGTCTTCTAGAAAAGGGACGTTACTCTTGTTTCACCTCTAATCTCATTCCCTTAAGAAAACAGAAATAGCTAAAAAATAATACTGAAAGTGATAAGAACAATAAAAAAGCTGTTGCTAATTCAAATAAAAATTGTTGCAAATTTTTTAATTTTTTTTCCATCGATTTTTAGTTTTCTTTGTTTTTAAACTTTAATTTCAAAATACATTAGCAAGCGAAAAGACAGTAATAATCACTTAGGGAAATGGGCAAGTAAGCTAGAGAACAAGTCTTTAGCAATGATGCAAGTTTTCTGGTTTTTGCAGGAATTTCAACTTATTAGCAGTATTCTGAAGCGAAAAAGTAGGAAAATTTTTTAAGAATTAGGACCCTAATGTTAAAGAAAACACTCCAAACTTAAGATTTAAAGAAGATCAAACTCTTCCTCTGAGTCATACAGCTGTATAGGCCCTAGTGCAAAGTTTTATCTATTTTTTTAAGTTAATTGTTTCAATTTTAACGTCCCAGTCAACTTGGAGATTATATCAGAGACAGCGCTTGGAACAATTGAAAGCGTGCTGCCACACTTTGATGTAAGGAGTGCTTGCTTACACCACACCCCGTCACATTATCCTGACACCGGGCCGACCAGACTTAACACTAAACCCTAATGCCAGACACTAGGCGGATCAGCTGCTAATACCAATTTTAAAGTCCTTGGTTTGACTCAGCCAGGGATCAAACCATGTACCTCCCGATCTCTGCGTGAGTGTCTTACCGCTAGGCCACAGAGCTGGTTTTTAAGTTGAACCATCAAATATTCTATAGGGGCAGCTGGTGCTCCTCAGTGCTATGTACCTGCTTTTTATGGGTAAGGTTATTCCATCCCTGCTGGAAGATTCCAAATACAAATGAAGAAGAGAGTACTTTTCACCCAGAGAACTTACCTTGAATGTTTTTTTTTTTTTGCTGTTTTGTTTTTTTAGAGTGCTGCAATGATTCTGGTATGCCTGAAGTGTGTGCAGAGGGCTGCTACTACAGACCAAACATGACTGATTACTATAGACAGCATCCCTATTGTTTTCCTCATATTGGGTCTGTTCTGACCTGTGCCTCTGGTAAGAAGCAGAGCTTTGAAATTGCCCTAGACCTATTGTATTTATTTTTTTTATTATTATTGAACTTGTTGTAGTAGTATTGTATCCACCTATTTCAAAGTCTTAAGTAAAATTGAAATTCATCTAAAATAGTTTTTAATTGTCTAAGAAATATTGAATTCAACCAAGTCCAAGTTATATTGAATTCATCTAGGTAGCATGAATTCATCTAAGTAGTATCGAATTTGTCTTTGTCTACATCCAATTGTATCAACCAAATGAACGAATCTTGGAATGAAACAAAAATGGTGTTTAGTATTTATGAACGAATCTTGGAATGAAACAAAAATGGTGTTTAGTATTTTTCTGTCCGTCTGTTTCTTTCTTCACACCCTGATGATGTGTCTGTGTCTCTCCCTCCTCTTTCTCTCTATTCCTCGCATACTCGCTCACTTGGTGTGTCTCATTTTCTTCTGTATGGCACTAATTTATTTTGTATATACGTCTATCAACCAGCTGGAATGAGTTGGATGTCAGAAACTGTAATTTGAGAGACCACCTTTTAAAAGCAAAATTATTCCTCTTTTTCTCTATATTTTCCTCACGAAATTTGATAAAGTCATTGACTTTTCCATGTTTAAAATTTGAGAAAAATGCATTCTTGAAAATATCAACTCTCTGTAAAAGTAATGTAAAAATTGCAACATACTACTGATTTGTTGTGGTTGCAAGAGGCATGTACATTATAGTCCTCCTTGTACATACCATATCATTATTTCGCCCCAAGTTGTATCTCTTAATATTGTCAATGACAGATCTTTCTTTTAATTATTCTCTGAATCGCAGCTGTTTATTTCTCTCCCCTCAGATGGACGTGACCACCGCCCTTGTTGCCGGCAGCGCAATATTGTGGAGGTATGTGAGGATCTGTGCATCCGCAACAAACACGGCCCATTGGACGACAAATATCTGCCAGTTTGTGTGCCTGAGACTTACAAGGCAATACTGTGTTTCAATGAAGGATTATGTGAGTCACACCTATTTTTGTTGTAGATTTTGTAGCCGATTTTTGTAGATTCCAATTTTTTTTTGCAGTTTTCGTCGCTAAAAGAAACAGGAACATTTTAAAAAATTAAGTTCAACTATACAAGAAAATCGTCCAAACTTAAGATTAAAAGAAAATAACATTTCTCTTGCTGTGTAGGCTTTAGTAAATGGCTTTATCTACCTTTTTAGTTAATCTATCAAAGAATTCACAGGAACAGCTGTTGGTAATCAGTGCTGGACGGAGCACTTTTTAGACACATTGAAATTTTCCAGCTTTTTGTGCATAAGGCGCTTGCATCTCTGAATTTAAAAATCTATTTTTTTTTTTTTTGCGAATGTTCTTATTTTGTTTGCATCTCATCCTTTGTGTTTATGTGTTTTTATAGAATCTTTCTCTTTTTTGGGGGGTCCTGAAAATGTTTTTGGTATTTGCAGTTCATCCCCGTGTCAATTTTTTTCTCTATAATTTTCTTTATTTTTTTTCAATATTATTTTATTGTTAACGTTCTAGTCCTCAAAAAATTTTTTTTTTATTTTTGGTACATTTCATTGCTATCAGGGTCTGGAGAGAAATATTTGAAAGTTGACCAAGTTTTGTTCCATTCTTTTCCAAACTTTTAATTTTTTTTGTAGTGGTATATGTTTTAGTTAATGAAACATGTATGTTTGATGATAAGCTTTGTGTTTGTATTTTTGTCTGCAGTGACTCTTCCTAGGTATCCAGATGTGGTGGTCACAGATAGGTCCTTCCATACTATTACTCTAAACTGGACACATCCCATCTCAGGAGCTATTGTTGATACATACCAAATTTACTACAAACAAGTGAATCAATTTCGGAATGAAACAATAATGGTATTAAACATCTTTTTGCTCACTAGTTGTTTCTCTTCCTCTCCCTCTACTTTTTGTATATAATAGTCAGAAAACAGCCCTCTCTTCAGTTGTCAAGTAGAAAGATAAAGATTGCTTTGCATGGTATGGCCATTACTGTGTGTCTGTATCTGTCTGTCCCCTTTCTTTTCCCTCTACCACCGGTTCTCACACATGTATTGTGACTTAGTTCTGCCGTGATATGTTTCTCTCCAGGCCTTTCCTCTTGTTATCCTATTGCCCTTAAGATAGAATTATATTGCTACCAGCTGTTTGTATTAGTTTTGTGCATAAAGGTGAGTTCAGATATTTTGAGCCCAAAAGTAACAAAATGTAAGTTTAAATTATACAGAATTCAACTTACAAATTGAAAGAAGATACAATTGTCAATCTGAATGTAGTTCAAAGTAAGCAACTAAGTATTAAAATTATCCAGGTTCTAAATATACAAATACACAAACTGGGCTGTATCAGAAACGTAGTAAGAATTAATGCTCAAAGGTGTAATGTTGAAGACGGTGGATGCTACCCATGCATTTTTTTTCAGTTTGATATATCCCTGTTGCACTATAATGTAAACTCATTCTTTGCAAATTTGATAAAAACGGGATGCTTATTAAAAAAAAAAAACCAACATTTTTGACAATGTCCTTTCAATATTTTTTTTTTTAACAAACTTAGGATTAGTTCAAAATGTTTTTGCATTTCATGTTAAAGAAATTTCCCAGAAAAGACATAGGCATTTGAATGAAAAAAAAATCTAGACTATGAAACTGAGAGAATATTTTGAACACCTCCAGAAAAGAAAAAAAAATTTCTAAAAAGATACATGAAAGAAATCAATCTCTTCTATCTAAAAAGATAACAATTTATAAAGTGTTAAAGAATAATTATTGCCTCCATATTTAAGAAAAAATATGCCATATTATCCTATAATCAATGCATTTGTTGCATGATTCGGTAGATACAGCAATTGTTTTTTTAATCCTGTGTAGGAAGTGTGCGTAGGTGCCTGAAGGATTTAAGTATATATATTACAAAAAATTTTAGTAAACCTCAGTTCTCAGCCTATATTACAATTACCGCCATATTTACACGTCAAGCAAACAATTTAAAATTCATTTGAAAATTTATGTTAATATTGAGAACGAGAATAAAGCACAAAATTATTGTCCTTTCCACTAGCAATAGACTTCAAAGAGGGAGTTTGTCAACAGGATTGATTATTTGTGCTCTAACCTCCTTCCCGATTTGCAGGCTTTTGGTCATTGTAAGAAATGTTCGTATAGGCTACTTTTGCAAGTAAAAACAACAATTGAAATGATAAAGGATTAGAAAAAAAGCAATGGAACATTACACAATAAGAAAAAAATTAATAAAATGAGAATAAGTTGAATTTTAAGATAGAGGTGGAAGGAGAGGAAGAGAGAAGCAGAAAAAGGAAATAAGGGGAAAATGAATTTACAGGCAAATTAAGGAACAAAGGAAAGTAGCTAGTTAAAACTAAAAAATACTTGAAGGGCAAACTTGTAACACTGTTCTAGAAATAACCGTGTGGAGTAATTTTAAATTCTCAGTATTTGTAATCATTTAAACGATTGCTTGGTCAAGCTTTTTAACCATTCTATATTCTGTTGAACTTCATTTTTATTCTGTGATCTGGTTGTTATATGGTTTGTTTTTTTATTGCTGAACTAGCAATATTTTGTTCAGTGTTCTTTAGTTTCAAGTCTTTTAAGGTGCAGATTTTCTGTGATTGTTGTCTTTGTAATAATATTGTTCTTTTTTAATTTTTTGGTCAACATTAATATGGCTTTTCATATTGTAAAATATGTTCAGCAAATTATAAATTGGCATTTATTCAATATTTTTTGTGTGTAGTCATTAACATTTATGTTATTAGTATTTTATTGTTCTTGTTATTTTTATCATTAATATTTATCATTGTCATATTTATCATCATTACCACCACCACCAAGACCATTATGATCTTCTTCATCATCATCATTCCTTATTATTGTTATTTCTCCAGTTTGTTGTTATCTAACTGATTCGCTAATCTTAATTTTTGTTTCGTATTGATCTTAACAGGTGGAATCAGATCGATTTGACTATATCCTCCAGGATCTACTAGAAGGGACGGAATATGAAATTTATCTTTTTTCAGTTAATGAGAATGGCACCAGTATAGCAAGTCCAACAATTTCTGAATACACTCTTCAAGGTAAAATTTTTTGAATTGACGGATATTTCTTATTTGTTACCGTCTCTCTACAATATGTATTTTATAAAAGGCTAACTTCAAATGTTCCTGCCCTGTCTCCTCCTAAACTGCATATTCAGTAGGTCAAAAGACACCAACATGCTTAAAGTCCCCAGAGTAAACCTAAAAACATACAGTGAACGGTCATTTTCTTACATTGGCTCCGTTACCTGGAACAAAATTCCCATGTCAGTGAGGCAGTCCCCAACACTGGACATCTTCAAAGAGAGACTGAAAACTTCCTGTTTCAGAACTTTTAATTCTGTGTTGATTAAGTACCCCTGCTGATTGACCATTCTTTTTTCACTATTGACATCATATTTAGGTGTGCGTGCGTGAGATAGTGTGTGCACATTTGTGTGTGCCCTGTGTGTAATTTACTCGTGCAAGCATGGGAATGTGAACATTAATTTTCCTTCTACGGTACTTTTTTATATCATTTCTAAAGATGTTTTGCGCGTAGAGCATTCTTTTTTAATGGGATCAGCTACAGACTTGTATGCTAGATTGCAATGCTCACTATAAATTCTATTTATTATTATTATTACACTGTGTTTTATAAGCAAACGTCATACCTTTGAAAAAAAAAAGTTCAATATTTCAAGATTTTGAGCTTTAAACTTTAGCTGTAATTCTTGAGAATTTTTTTCCCCATTGTAAGCCATGAGCACAAAATCTTGTTTTCTATTGCCAGTGAGGCTTATCATTTATAAGCATCTCCATTCTTATTCTGACCTAAGCGCTTAACTTTCACATTGACTGAAGATTTGAGATCAGTTTCAAAACGCAAAAGTGTAGGCCAACTCAGAATACTGCTGTGTCTCTGTATGCCAGCTAGACAAGATAAGTAGTAGAGTTTTTGTTCAGTTAAAGTTATAAAAGACAAAGAAGAAATGCTTGTATCATTTTATACCAACCAAAATTTTAGTACTTTCTACTTTCACAGATATGTATTACAATTTTAAACAATTGTTAATACTCTAAAGATTAGAAATAACTCATTTGTCAATGTTTTACTTTCTCCAAGAGTCAAAATAACCACATTTGACTCAGTTGCATTGGTCATGAGACGTATGACAGTATGTAAGCCATGCCTTTTTTTTTCAGACACCTCAGAGACTAATCCTGTAAACATCACTGATGGGGAATTCGGTCGCGCTTACTGGCAAAACATTTCTTGTAAGAATAGATTATTTAATCTCAGCTTCACCCTTTTAGCTACTAAATGTTCCAAGTTTCTAAAAATTAATATGAGCAAACGTTGCCATTTGGTAAAGAACTTATCTGTATCCCCATGTGTCGTTTTCTTCTTGCCCTGTCACATTGAGCCCTATCCCTTCATTTCTCAAAATTTCCCTTTATTTTTTATGGGGAGAGATAAATTATGAACCAGTTTTATGTCCCAAATACGTTCTCTTTTCTTTTCCTGCCACTAATTTGTGTTTCAATATTAAATCTTAGGACACTTAAAGTTGCTAAAATTACTCACCTCATGAAGCTCTTGTAAAAAAAAATACTTGTGCTTCCAAATATAGATAAAAAAAAATATTTATATATAAAATTGAAATCCTAGAGAATTAGAGCCTCAGCCAGAATTGAACTGATGCTTGAAAGTGAGACCCTTAAAACAGTGTTTAAATTGTATCTCTTTTTATTCTTTTTTTTTCTAGGACCTTAAACTAAAAAAAAAATTTATTGTAATTTATTAAAATTGTTGCTACTATTATTATAGATAATCAATGGCTTTTCATGCTTTTTCAATTACAAAAAAAACCCCAACAACCTCTAGTTTTATTTCTTGTTTTTGAATGAAATCGACAAATGTATACTTTTGAGATACTCACAGTTCTTGCTATCTGCCACACAAATGTAGACTGCTGTGAAAGTACTGTCTCAGAGACGTGTAGAGATCTCTGCCTGAACAAAGAATCCGCCGTGGACCACAGAGACGTCTGCTTTAATGAGAGTAATGCTATGCTGGCTTGTTTCAGTGGTAAGACTCTTCCTATCTTTCAATCTATTATTCTGTCTTTCTGCCTGTCTGGGTTTGTGTTAGACATTTTGATTCATTTCAGTTGAAGTATGAGGATTTTATTATAAATATACTATAAAATGTTCTGAGCCCTTTACATGAGTTCCCCGGCAGGCCATTATAAACCAAATTACGTTCTGAATTCAAAGAGGAGCAGCATATTAAGTGCATCGCTCCAGCAAACTGACAAAATCTTTCACTGCCTATATCTGTGTACTTCTTTAACGCATGAGTGAGGCGAATAAATGTGTATGAAAATCCTTTCTCAAGGACTAAACGCCAACTTGTTAAAAACAGGGCTTGAACCCCGGACCTCTCTGTCAGAAAGATGAGTGTCTACCACTAGACATCAATGCCACAATTATGCCATACATGTATCTGTGCTTTTCCTTCACTCCTGCCCTTCAGATGGACAAGATCACAGGCTGTGCTGTGAAGAGAGGGGCCTGCCCGCTGTCTGTGTTCCGATATGTGGTGGCAATTCTCCAACTGACAGCGTTGTCGGAGCAACATGCATGAGTTATGCTTACCAGGACATAATCTACAGCTGTTTCTTGGAGAGAAAAGGTTTGTTTTATGTCATGTGTATATGCTCGAGCACATTAAAATAAATAGTGGAGGCAGGCACTGCGCAATGAAATGATTAAAATATTTTAAAGGTATGAAATTAGCAGTGGAAACAAATAGGTTTCTAAGTGGAAATGCCTGAAATGTCTGCCTTTAGTATGATTTGAACCTTCAACTTATAGATGTTTTGGCACCCACCGCCTTGCCACTTAGAGAAACATAGCTTATACCATGTTGCCACTTTGCTCCTTCTAGTACATTAACTCAAGAAGGGTCGCATATTAATTTTTGCGTCATAATTTCCATCAGCTTTAGTGCTAAAACCCCCTTTTATGGGCTGATTTAATTGGTCCGCCAACACTTTGTTAGTTAAAAAAGCAATTTTTTTAGATGTCAAATTAGGGTACGATAATATTTGTTAAAAGTTAAGTGGATTGCTGAAAGTTGTTTTTTTTAATTTTAGATAAATTTTCTTAGTCCAAAAAAAACCTCACCTAGGGCTGGCTGAGCTCAATGTATTGAATAAAGTAGTTTGTGGGTGGAAGGCTTTTAAAACTTGAAGATGTAACAGTATAGCCCAGAGTATCCTACACGGTTCAATTGTGAATGGCTTTTATTATTTTTTGTATAAATTTACTATAAAGTTCATATCTCAAATAATTCTTCTCTCTTTTTTTTTCAGTATTGTTTTACCTTGGAAGAATGTGTTATTCTCAATAAATTAAATAATGATGATTTATCAAGTAATTCCCAAATGTCTTGCAACCACCCCAAATGTGTCAGATGTCATGGCTTCAATCTTTAAGACTTTTTTTTCCTTTTGGGAGAATGAATTAAAATACAATTTTTAATATTTTTTATTGTACTGAGATTTAGTTTTTGTTTGTTCTGTTCCACTGCCCACAATATTATTTTGAAATTTTTGGAAAGTTGACATTTACTTGCGGGTGTTTGTATCAAAATTCTAGATATGCCATGTATGCATCATTATTCTTTAGCTGTTGTATGATTTGGGAAGAATGTTTGTTGAACTCGTTTCCTCAATGCCAGAAAACTTTATATGAAACTAGTTCAGTTCTCTGAATTTGAGTCTGCCTACATACAGTTGGAAAAATATGAAAAAAATAACTCTTGTGGTTTTAAAAGTTTCAATTTTCAACATCAGAATCTGGTTCTATCATTTGGTAGACCACAGCATTTAGAGATCAGTGTATTGCCGTTGAGAAATATTTCAATATCCTGTATCCTGCTTGGTATTGTTTTTTTCTCTATCCTAATCAGGCTTGGTACCTGAAGCACCACTGAATTTCTCGGCCGCCCTCAGTGAATTTGCAGATCACAGTGTTTCTCTGTCGTGGGACGCCCCAGCATCTTGTGCTGATTGCCGTTACACAGTCTATTACTGGATTGTGGGTGACAGCGACAACAAGACAGTACTCGAGGTACAGAATATTCTTTCATGGAGCTTATCTATTCAAAATGTGTATCATTGTATAGAAAGACTAAGGCAAAATTAAATTCCGATTTTGTTTCATTTTTGTTAGTGTTGTCGTTGTTTTCTGTTTTGTTCAACAGAAAATGAAAATCTTTTGACACGAACTTCAAATTTTGTTTTTCTGCATTTTTTTTTGTAATGGCAAAAGTCAATTCTTACTGGAAGTCCACCCTTATTTTTATTTATGTGGTGCTGGTATTGACTTTAAATTTGATCATCGTGATCCATATAAAATGAGTTAGTCCATGTTATTGGTGTTGAAATTTGTGAATTCTGATTGTGTACTAAAGAAAACAATACTCACAAAGTAAGTGTGAATATCACAGCCATCTCAGAAAAATCTTTGCACCAAAGAAATTTCAACCTGTGGGGTTAGACTATTCTGGTTGCAAAAAAATCTCTTCATCACCTTAATTTGTTCCACAGACGACATCAACTTCAATGGATGTTTCAGTTGATGCTGGAGCTCTGCGCTACTCTTTCATTGTGGTTGCTCGCAATAGCTACGGCAGTGGGCAAGCCTCAGCCACAAGGACTCTTTATGTTCCAAATTATGGTAATCAATACTGCTTTGTAAAATTGTAACAATATAAAAGAGCTGCTTGAAAAAGCACTGAGAAGGTTGTTGTGATGTTGTGGGATATTGACAGACAATAATGGTACATCAGAAAACAAATAGCCATTTTGTAGCCGGAACAGAAAGTATTTGTTTTGAAGGTTCGATTTACAACAAATGGCCTTGGAAATTGAATGATTATCGAGTACCAGTTACTGAGTAAGCAATTTTTGATAGGTTTTGCACTCAAAATATCATGCTATCCATGTTCCAGGAAAGTCCATTTTTTTTCATAATGTCAGTGCCAAGTTTGGACTCAGAGAAAAGTAAGCAAATTAACTAACATGTCAGTAAATAGTTTTTACGCAGTCATTTTCTTTTTTGTTCCTTTTTTTTCTTGGCTTTTGGTGAAAATGTTTTCATTTTTACTTCAAATCTTAATTGCTTGTTTTATCTGATAGGGTGCCTTAAACTCTTAACAAGCCAGTCATTACTTGTTCACTTTTTCTCTCTTTGTTTTGTGTCATAACAGGCATCTTTATTTTTTATGTCATAGTATAAATATTTGATTCAATAGAAAGTTTTTGAGCTGAAGGAAAAAAAAATACTTAAAAATGCACTCATGAAAATATAGAACAGTCTTTGCTACAGTTAAAAGTTTCCCACCAGCAGCTTTAACATTAGGAATTTATATTAAAGCTTACTACAAATGTACTGTCATTTTCTATTGACTTACGCATATGCCAAATATGGGTGACTCTGCAAAGAACAAATTTTTCAGCCTACAACGCGCTAAGGGGCCACTCGTGAGAGGTGGCCAGGGATAAACAGGCACAAGTTGTTCTGACTAGTTTTGAATTAGAGCCCTTTCAATAGGAAAAAAAACTGTTATACAGTTGAACCTGCCTAGCTGACCACTATTGACATTGACCAGCTGTATTGGTGGATCGCTTTTCTACGATTGCCTTGCGTCTTTTCTATGTTTTGATATCCTCTATGACGACTACCTTACCAACAGGACTGCGGCCAGTTTTTTTTATCTCACATAACTCTTTACATTCTGTTTAAAAATTACCTCTGCATCATGTCTACTCTTGACCCGAGAAGAACCAATCAGCCGTCATTCCAGAACTCTGTCATGCTCCTCCCATCCATCCTCCAAATGTTTGTGTTTAACTGACAAATAAGACAGCGTGCAACAACCAGATGGATAGCCCGAGTGAAACTGACAGGTGGTGAGAAGGCGGAGCAAAATGTAAACAATAGCCTAGGTACCCCACACAATATATTGACAGTCCTCCCCTTCCCTCCATTGATCTATATCTTTTGCTTACATGTTTGCGTCGGGTCAATCTCTATTAGAGGGTTTGGCTGATTATTTAGCTGCGCAATAGGGAGTATAAAGTCAGGTAATGGTCGTTAAGTTTTTAAAGCACTGCTGTAGACAACAGGTCGCAAGTTTATCGCACCTGTCAATAAGAATAAGAATAGTTTATTGTCCAAATATATAGAAATAAATTGGAAACTTATCTTTTCAGCACGTTTAAAAAGCAGAAAAGTATATATATGAATTAACACACATGTAATAATTAAAATACAAATTAAACCAATCAGGTAAAAATGTACATACAAATCCATAAGTAAAAAAATACACATCACATCTCTTGGTAGATGCATGTAGTAAACATAATATTTTACAAAAATATTGCACTCTGGTGATGAAATTTATTAAACCTGGATAAACTAGGAGGTAAATAGATCTTAAAAGATTGATGCTGACATCAAAATGAATTAATTTTGTAGAAATAGGATAAAAGTGATAATTAAGTAGTAAATAGACTGTGTTGAAGATGTGATTGATCTCGATTAGCACAGCTTGGATTAGTAAATCAAATCAATGTACGCATTGGCTAGGCATGTCCTGATTTTATGGTCATGGAACTTCCGAGTTGACATCGCACAAATTTACAAGCTTGCTCCCCAAGGCAACGCAACCACCTGTCCGTCACGACCACAACTGTCATTTATCTTGAGTGGTCACCATGAGCAGGTTTTTCTATGCAACCAAGTGTTTGTTGCTTGGAAACAAAATATCTCTTGTTATAGGAAAGCCGGAGCTGTCATTTTTTTCAACATCCTGAAGAGTGTGAAATGAAGAGGGAAGTAACTCACTGTGTGAAAATTCCAACTTATGCCTGGTTCTCCTAGACAACCTCACACTCAGTCCTCCTGCTTTACAGATTGAATTTTTAAGACTTTTACTGGTTCACTCTTATTTGTTTCTATCCTCTTTAGCCCGCGATGTGAAAGTGTATCTCAACGGAGGTGCATCACTAGTAGATCAAGGGCAGAGAGCTATCCTGGTGTGTAGTATCGCAGGTTTTCCTCAAGATATAAAACAGATGCAAGTGCGTTGGGTTTTTGGCCATCGCCAAGAAATAAAAAGGGGTCGCTTTTTATATTTGGACGATGTGACACGGGACAATGAAGGGACGTACACATGTGAGGTCACAGATTACTTCATCACCAGCAGTGCATCATTCTATCTCCCCATAAAAGGTTAGTTTGAACAGCAATTGGTGATATGTTTAAGATGTCTTGTAATGAATTTTTGTTTATGGGAGCGGTTATGGTGTTTTACAATTCTATGTGGGGAATGAGCCATGCTATTCAGACTCAGAATATTGACTTTTTGCATGATCTCTTTAACTGATTCCATCCATGGTGTTTTGGGGGGTTTGGTCAGAGTTATCTTTTTTCAACAGTTTCACAGAGCTGCTCACACTGGCTGTATGGTACAGATCTATAGAACAAGAATGACTGTGAGCTGCTGAAGGGATGAGAATAGTTAAATTGTATGGTACACATATTTTCATTGTCTTTCAAATAAAAACCAAGTTATCCTTTAATTATAAAACTTATGAAACTAATCAAGTTTTTACTACTTTTTGAAGAGGCTATGTTTGAAGTTTCTTTTTAATCAATCTTTCTTATTCCTTTATTTGTGCCTCGTCAATTTTTCCATATTAAGATCTTAAGACAGATTGTCGAGAGATTGCAGCTGTTACCTGTCCAAGCAAAAAGTTATGCAGTGAACTCTGCTTAATTCTATTTTCAGTTAACTCGATTCTTTTATTGTGACCTATGGGAACAATTATATATGTAAGACCTTGCACATAACTCACTTTTCAACTTAAGTGGACGTTATTGGTTTTGTCCCTTGAAGATCAACATAACAGATTTGACTGTGTTGCGCTTTTCATCTGTATCTGACACTGTCTAAAAGCCAGTTCTCAGAACAAAAGTCAAGGCTAAAAAAACATAAAGTTAACTCGGCAGGCTGTGCAAAGCTCCTGATTAGAATTACTTTAAGGTTCCTAGTGACCCCTGACCCCTTTAGTAGAACTGAATATTTGAGACCAGGATATATTAGACCTTAGCTGCTCATCTCTGGTTTTGACTTAGAGCATTAAAAAAAAAAGATAATTTACTTTGTAATAAACCATAGTTATATGCTTTAAGATTAAAAATCTCGCTGGAGTATTAATTTTTTTTAAGCTGTTCTATACTTTGAGAAAATGATGATGAGTCAAAACATCTAAATTCTTACTTGTGTGGCCTCACATGTATATGTTGTTGTCAAAATGTGTTTGTCTCACAACTCATTCTAATAAATGAATGGAATATCAGAACCGAATATTTTTTTCTTCATCAGCTGCCCCAAGATTTGACCAGATGAAAGTACAGAGTATCGCCCCCGGGGTCAAAGGTGGAGCAGCCAAAATCGCCTGCTGGTTTAGGGGGTACCCGGATTCTGGTAAGATTAGTACTGAAGTAGTCTAATCTAGTTAACCCCTTCGTGACGTTGGTTTTGTCAATTGCCATGACGTTGCAGTTTTTGGTTAAAGGGTGGAATTATTCGTATATTTTTAACATCACTAAACTCCAATTAAAATGTCAGATTTTAAATAACTCTGCATTAAGTACCCCTCTTATGCAGTGCACAATACAATGTAAGTTGTAAGACTGAGCGTCATGGGGAACAGCAAAATCAACTGATTTTAGGACGTACAAAGTACGTCAAATCAGCATCTTGTCATGACAAATAGGACGTACAGTGTACCTTATAGGTCACAAAGGGATTAATAGTTCTGACCTAAATTTACCTATTAATGCAGAGATGTGTATCAAGAGTGTTTTATTTTTTTTTGTTACCTACCGTGCTGCTCAGAGGGTTGTGCAATCTGCAAGAAGGAAGAGATTGCATTTCCCAAGTTGTGACATAGATTTAGGTCAGAACCATTACAGTTCAGTACAGATGTTTAAAAAACCCACAGGAGCAACGTTTAACATCTGATTATTCACATTTTTTCTTAGAGGTACATATATTGATGAAAAGAGAAATAAGATTGGCAATATAGATGTGAAATTTTAATCAAACAAGTATTCTATTTAATATTTGGTTGATTGATTGAAATTTTTTACGAGCCCAGTCCATCATTAGCGATGACCTCATGGCTTGTATCCAGATTACCCATGCTTGAGGTATGAGGACTCAATTTTATATATATAGATAGCAAGACTGAGACTGCTGTGGAAACCTCCAAAATCAAAATCTGATAGTTCATACTTTTTGAAGGTGTCAGGTTTATTTTTCGTCTTTGGCCTCGTTTAGATCTGAAGTCTTAATTTGAAGTTAACAATGTTAAATTTTCTTGAATTGAAGTTAAGATTGTGGCATATTGCATGTAGGCTTATTCCTTCTTTTCCTCTGCAGTTTGTTGGCT
>BMAT01003620.1:1027180-1037884 GCA_019649035.1 Elysia marginata
TATCAAGGTTTCAATAATATGGATTCCACAGTGTTATGCATTTACAGCACTCTGGAGTTGTTGCTCTTTATAGGATTTTCTTATCATTTTCTTTTGACCTTGTTTCCAGGTAACTTGGACTGTCTAGTTTGTTTTTTTTTAATTTATTGTCATTGTCTCGACTTCTTTTTACCATTTTGCTAATATGTTACTTTAAGAAAAACATCTTTAGTTTTTGTCTAAATAACATAATCAATGTCATTTTTCGTTTAACATTCAAAACATACACTTGCCTCTTACTCTCAGATCCATCTTTTAATTCTGATTTCAGAGCACATACCTTTCAGCCCTGTCAATATTACTCTTTCTTTGGCAAGTGATGGACGAGACATAGTAGTCTCGTGGAGTCAGCCCTTGCAGGCATCAGACAGAGTAGACCATTACTCAATCTTTTACACTCTGGTTGGCTCAGACGCCTCCCCTGTGAATGTGTCTGCTCATGTGGTTAGTACTGATTAATTTACTCAAAGATTAGAATTCAAACATCTTGATAAGTTATGAGTGCTTGTAGTCTTCCTCACATACATGTAGGCATAAATTGAATTAAATTTGGAAACATTTTAAGGCTGTCACAAATTTTGTCTATTTTGCTTGACTTTAAGAATCCTGTTCTAAATGGGAAATGCAATCTAAAAGTTTGCAATCAAGAAAGACAACCTTTGTGTCATCCTGGTCTAGTGGTAGAAACTTGGCTTTTGGACCGAGAGGTTCGGGCTTTGAGTTCTGCTTCCAGCAGGTGACGTATAGCCCTTCAGAAAGGCTATCGACACACATTTCTTTGCCTCACTTATGCATTAAAAGGAGTACCCGACTATAGGCAGTGAATTATCTTGTTAGTATGCTAGAGGCATGTGCTTAACTTGCTGCTTCTCTGTGAGTTCAGATGGTGAGATAGTAATGGCCTATTGGTAAACCTGTGTAAAGCGCTTGAAACCTATAGCGAGTTAAGCGCTATGTAAAAATGCTCTTTATTTATTAGGGAGGTATAGTCATGATCATCAGATGAACAGAAAAAAATCGAGATAATTAAAGGCTGAGACAGCTTTACATAGTGTCAGAAAAGTGGCTTTGTGTCTAGACGAAACCGTGCTTTGGGTCAAGCTAATTCTAATCCAGATGTAAGAGAGAGTTGAAATTGATTGCTTGTCTCTGTGCGGTCAAAAGAGTGGAGGCATAGCTTGTGATTCATTAATACTTTTCTGAAAAAACCTAATGATACTGAAAAGGTATTTACTAAGTTGTTGTAAATAAACTGCAACTGCAAGCACATGTTGGAAGATGTAGATCTTGTGAAAGAGAACCAGATGAATCTTAGCTTGAAAGCATATTAGAAAAAGAAAAGAAAATGTAATGGGCAGAGTATAAACACTGTGATCAGAAAGTAAAAAATAAACGGGCTGAGGCCTCTGTATGCTCTTTCCAGAAATTGATTGTAACATTTTAACTTTTATATTTTACTTTTTTATATATAATTTGTTTCACGATTTATAAATATTCGTTTTGCTGTGTGAGATTTCAAAAAGAGCTTTGATGATATGTTATTTTTTTTCTTAAAATTACGGTCATATATATGTAAAAAATGTTAACATATACATGTATGTATATATAATTCCTAATGAAGTGCTAGATTACATAGGAGATTGGCAACCCATTTTTAAATGTGATGTGTTCTTTCTTACTTTTTCACCCTATGCATTGATGCTGTGCAGAGCAATAACATTTTGAGGCATCGTCTGAAGAATGTGGAATCTATGAGATATTATGACATCTGGATGACCTCAGGAAACAAGTGGGGCAACAGCATACCAAGTCCCAAAACTAGGATTGAAACCTTTTCTTTTGCTCGTAGGTTGAAAACTAGACAATTGAAACCTCTTAAACTGAATGTGCTGAGAATGGAAAGAAAACTTTGAATTAAGAAAATTTGAAATATATTTAAATGTTAAATGCTGTCAGTTTTATTTTACTCATATTAGCATCCCCCCCCTCCCTTCTCCCCTCCTCTCATTAGCCCCAGCATACACACTGAAAGAAAATTGTTGTATGGTTCAAATACACCCTCTATGTGGGTTATAGTGACTTTGCCCAGTGAGTGTTTATTATAAGTCCTATATTGTTTGAAGAGGCAAAACTGCTTGGGAACAGGTGGAAAACCTTGGGAAAGCCACAGCATGTTCTTCAGTTTAAGTGAGTTGAACTGCACAAACTTTGAGAGTTCATTACCCAACAAACCCAAAGATGGAAAACAAGCCTCAAACCAAAAGAATTTTGGTCATGAGAATTTTTGTAGATTATGAGATTTTGATTTTGCACAATTCCACAGAAAGTTAATGAGCAGTATCTTTATGTTTTTGTCTTGCGATCAATCAAGATAAGTTCTACAAAAGTTACTGGATCAGAAGACATAATTATTTCCCAGGTCTCCTGAAATAAAAGGGCTAATTAGAGGGAAGGGGGTGTTTTTATGGAAAGATCTATGATGTAAACCAATATGTAAGTAGCATATACATGTAAATTTGAAAACATTTTTCGAAAAATAAGGTCGTTCAAACAGTGTGGATCATGGCCTGGGGGTTTTAGAGACTCAAGTGTTGTTGAGTAGTTGGTTTGTAATAACAAGGCCTTTGAGACTTTTCTTGTATGCTTTTTACTTCATAAAAAGGTTGGTAACAAAATTTATTTTTTCTTGAAATTATTTTTCCATCATATGTTGAAAGTGTCAGATTATTCTCTCTTTTCTTTTAAAAAAATGGTTATAAGTGGTGATAATGTTTTAAAAAACTTGATGTTGATAATTATATTCTGAGTTATCATCCAATCCTTTGTAGCTTTTAATAACAAATATAATTTCAACAGCTGCTGTGGGGTATTGTTTCATTTATGTATGTTTCTCATTTCATTCTTTACCAACGTGTTTTTTTAACGAGAGGGTACATTGATATCATTAAACATTTACGCATTCGTGTTTTGTTTTTCAGTGAATCGCCCCACGAATTTGAATGTAACTCATTTGCCAGGAGGTATCGACATCTTCCTCACCTGGAGTATAAAAAAGTTAGAATACTACTACTCCTTCACGATACACTATAAGAAGGTTGCTGATCAGTACTATGCAAAGGTATGTCAGACATTATTGTGCAGCAAGCAAAGCAAAATGTATTTGACTATTTCGGTAATTGTAAAATTTTGGGGGAAGGAAAATAGGCATCAGCAAAGCAGTGTGGTTGTTTTGTTATAGAATTAAGAGGGACAAATTTACTATACATTATCAGAAGTCTTGTCACAGTAACTATGTTGCATTTAAACAACAATGACCAATGGCTAAATCAAAGCTCAAATGAGTCTAGTTGGACTGCAGGTGTTTTGAGAAATGTCAAAATAGGATATCTGATTTGCGAAAATTGGAAAGTATAAGACCTATAACAGTATGCATACATAAAACACTTGAAACAACAGCTGGAAATCAGAAATTGAATAGATAAGTATTAAGTATGCTCTTTATTCCTTCTGAACCTAAGATCCTTAAATGCAGTTTTCAGTGTTCTTAAATAGGAAAAAATCTAGTCCCCATACTTCAAAAACAATAATATAGACATAACTAAGGTACCAATATGGGAGGGGGAGGAGAAAAGGATCTTTCTCATCGTGGGTAGGTTTGTATACATATTTTTTTACATAGTCAGGTTAATAACGATAAATTGAAAGATTTAATAAAATTGCATTCATCTTGAATTATAATGGATTGTGCAGTGGCTGCCTCCACCATTTACCAATATCATTTTGTGTGGCAGCTGAAAAAAGACCAAATAATTCTTTGGTTTGCTGCTTTGGCAACATTAATACCTAGGTTTCATTCAGACTTGTTGCCCACCAACTTTAATAATTGAAAAAAGAAGTATAGCTGCCATGCCAAAAGATTTTAATCTATTCATATGATCCCACATTCATTTGATGTGGCGCTTTTCTATTTGGTCCATGCACAGTTTCATTCAGAGGTCAGACTTGTCATCTATCATTTTTTGTGACTGCAAAATAAAGAATAGCAACTGTTGTCACAAGGCTGTAACCTTTTCATGTCATTCCACATCCATTTGATATGGTGCTTTTCAATTTGGTCCACACTCTGCGCATCCAGCTGGTGATAGACCTAAATTTTCCATTTGAGCGGAGCCAAGTGACACCGATAATCCTGTAGTTTAATTCTTCTCTAAAATGTTTTGTCATCTCGGAAAACATAAAATGCAAACCATTTTTCTTTCTCTAGAATTTTATTGTATTTTTTAAAAGATAATTTATCATTTAATTTTTTTTTGTCTTACCCTACCTAGCTGTTTACTTAGAAACTTTCAGATTTTCTCATTGAAATGGCTGTGCAATGAATCAACAGATTCTTTACCACTGTTACAAATAAATTATTTGCAAGTGAGAAAAAATATAATCATAATATAGTTCATTATTTTTCAACCATAGCAAACACATAACACAATAATTTTTTTAAAATTTTGGTGATTTTTCCAAAACAGACCTTATTCCTAAAAATGCAGATTTTGCTTGACAGCCAGTAGCGTCTGATGTGTAAAAGCTAAATAGTTGCTTTCTGATCCTTCAGTTGAATGGAAATGTTGCTGGTTTTTTTTTCTTTTAGTTTAAATTATGACTCTATGTAAATTAGTGGGTAACCGCTTTATAAAAGATAATTATCAAATCCTATGTTTATTTGCAGATTCATAATATACAAGGGACATCGTTCACTTTTACTGGACTTGATCCTCATACATCTTACATGGTCTTCGTAGAAGGGGTAGGACCAGTGCTGAGTCGTCCTTCAGATACCATTGAGTTTAATACTAAAGGTAAAGAAAAAAAAATAACACTGTTTGTTGTTGTAAGTTTTCAACAGGATCCAAGGGGCTTATGTGCAAAAAGACAAAAAATTTTAACACCTCCACAAATTGCTCTGCCTGGCACTGATATATTCAAAAGCTGCTCCTTTACAATCTTTGGTCATAGATCAAAAAAGAAAAAACAGGATAGATACACCTCTGTATTAAGACCTAGAAGTAAAATCTTAAGCTATAAATCTTGAGTTCTGAGGTTTTCTTAGCATTTAAGTCATAATATTTTTAGAAATTTTCAAATCTTTTTTAGTGTTAGAAAACTGCTAAAATAATTGCAGTTGCTACAAAAATATTGAAAACTTGCATCATTGTTTTTACACACACATTCATATCTTTACAGTTCTACACAGGTCTTTGACTCTCAGATCTACTGTCTTTGTGCTGTATAGGATTTCACAACTCATGTAAAAACAGCTTCCCGCTTCTCTATATTTATCAAATACCCAATAAAGATATATTTTCTCATTAGGAAATAAAAATTAGCAACTAAAAATATTGGTTTTGCTCTTATTTATGTAGTATTGTAAAGAGTATTTACTTTCTCTGTTTTTAGCTGAAATTATTTTCCTAAATGCAATTTTGCCAATCTTAAAATCTTTTTGTATTTACTATGGCTATTACTAAAATTTGTCATAAATAAATACAAGAATTTTTTTTTATTACAAACCCTTCTTCTTTTTTTTTTAGATCCAGTGGCTGGAAAACAGACGAAGAAAGATGGTGGGTATTAGATATACTTATATGATTTATACTCATATTTGGATGATTACCTTAAATTTTGACATTTATCGTTTTTAATCTATCTCTGTTTTACAACCGGTGGATGTGATGAGTTTAATGTCTCTATTTTCACATTCCAAGGTGTAGCCATTTTGAACAATGCATTTTTTCTTTAAATCTCAGAAAGGTAAAAAATTCCATGAAGTTATTAAAATTTCGTAGAAAGGTATTTAATAGAATCTTTAACATTTATATACTGGTTGTGAGATATTAATGTATTGTAACAAAACTCTTCAATTGCTGTTTGAAAGTTCTCATTGCCACATAAAATATTCTGGAAAATGTACAAAAGTATGGGTTTTTATTTTTTATGGCATAATTATATCTTGTTTCAAACCATCTTTACAAAATCAGACCTTTTTCATTGGATAAGCTACAATCAAAGTTTTTGCTGAGGCATATTTTTAAATTCATACCTAGGCCGGTTTTGGTTTCTTCTTAAAACATAATGCTAGGCAAACACATGTATACTTGTTAAACCAAATGGATTGTTACATTTGCAAGGATAGTACAATTTAAAAATGCGTCTAATTTGCAGATTTTGATGGCAAAAAGATTGGTATTGGTGTTGGAGTTACTGTTGCAGTCTTGGCCCTCATCGCTGTGGTATTGCTGGTCTTGTTCTTCGTGTTTAGGTAAGCAAAGTTACTTATGTGAGGAACTTATTTGAAGAGTAGTTTAATTTTTTATTGCATTTTCTACAGTTTGTTTTTGCTTATCAATATTTACATCTTTGTTGAGAAATGTGCTTTTTTTAGCTTCTGAACTTTGAAATTATCAAACTTATATATAAAGGTATTAGAACTTTTGTAAATTTAAAATTTGGGAAAATAAAGAAAAAAATTACTTTAAAGCAGCATATATTCCTAAATAAGAGTTTCCACCTGGCGACGCAATGGTCCTAGTCACGCAACAATTAAACGGTTTATAACTTCCCATTCAATACATTGAACTAATTATCTGAATTTTGAGCAATCAGGCTACTTAAAAATATAATGTATCTGATTCACTGTTGTAAATTTGACTTCCCGTCAATTGAGGTGACTAAGACCACTTTTTTAACAACCGCACATCACACATTTTCACATAATGAGCCTATGCCCTTTATTAATGTTTCCACATTGGGGGAAGGATAAAGTCTACCTTCTCCACTATTTTTTTCCACTATAGAACAATATTATTGAAAATGAGGTGGAATTTTAGTGCATGGCCTTAGTCACCCCTAAATCAGGAGACTAAGACCAGCTCTTTTGTATCATAGTGAAAAAGCACCTGGTTTTAGTAAGCTTCTTACTGGTGTGATTAGAAAGTAAGTTTAACTTTGTTTTCCACATCACTTGCTTCAGGTCTTCTGCATTTCCAAGCGATGTGACCCCCAATGATAGGGGTGACTAAGACCACCCTTTTTTATTTGATTTTAAGGCACTAGCAAAAATCACCTTGTATAGCTGCATTAAATGACTTCTGCATGACACTTGTGATTTTTTTCATTTAGCTAAATGGTTATATTATATTATTCAAAAAAAATTGTGCAACTTTACAGATCAGTTACATAGTGCTTAATTAAATCAAAAACAATAACCTGGGTATTGGTCTTAGTCACCCCAGGTGGTATTAGTGACCCCACTGTTACTCAACTCCTGTAAGATTAACTAAAGTGGACAATTTTAAGAAGCCCTGGTTTATAAACTTTGTACAAGTTTTTAAAAGCTGTTCATTTTTTATTTGTACATATAGGTATTTTTATAGTGCCCCCTCAGGCTAAATTTATACTCTAGGCACTATAAAACATGAATCTGTACAATATTTCAAAATAAGCTAATAAGAACCAAAAACTTTCAAGGTAAGAATGGCTTTTCATGTTTTTTGTTTTTCTTTCAGAGCCCGTATAGTTCCACCTAAAGTGGATGATACTGTAGCCTTTCAAAATCCAGGCTTTGGCTCCACTGGATCTGTGAAGGTAATCACATTTAATGGGAGAAACAATATTTTTTCAACGGAGGTCGTTTTGAAGTTTTCTATGCAGAAGTTCTTTTCTCTCTTTTACTGCATTACTGCTTGTCATCTGTCTCTCTCTCTATGTTATGGTCACCTCTGTTGCTGTTCTGATCTTCTGTTGTAAGATGGCTAGTTACCTAAGCTCAGTAAAAAGCTTTGCCAGTAAACTTCCTTTTTCAGATATGTTCCATTTTCAACAATTGTTCCAACAATTTGGGCCGAAGGAGAATTTTCTTATGCTTTTCTTTTAAATTTGGCAAATAGTTTGACTGTCCAAAGGAATAAAGATTATTCGGTAATTATTTGTCAAAGCAAAAAATATCTCCCAAATTTGTTTGACATTAAATGCTTACAGATTTTGTCTTCTCCAACAGCAGGCAATAAAATTCCTGGTGCCAACATTTTGACAAAAGCATCTGTTGATAATCTGCATCACATTTTAAAATGATTCTTATTCCGGTATTATCCTTATTTTTTTTTCAAATCCAAAGCTCCAAGGACTCTCAGGCTCTTCCTTTGATTATGATCATCTTGAGGAGGAATCTCAAGGCAAGGACCCTGCACACGTCTATGATAACACCGGTGTGGTCAACAGCAATGATGGCTCGGCAGTCCAGGGAGGAGAGTCAAGTTTAGACCCACCTGGATATGAAAATCCTATGTACCTTCATGGCAATGGTGGTGATGTGTCAACAATGTCAAACGGAGCTGGGAACGATTCTGTTGCAACTTTAGATTTAACTGTAGAGATGACCAATCAGGAATAATTTGAGGCATATATCGATGACAGGCACATCAAACCTCTGATGTGGATTCTTTTCCTTTAGTAAAACCAGAGGTTTGATGTGCCTGCCATCGATATCCCAGTTTCATATGCCTCATGTCCAGTCCAAACAAGTTCCGTGTTAGAAACTTGAATTTCAGAAAACACCAATGCAAAGTTTAATTTTTAAAAATTTTTTTTAATTATTTCAAACCATGAAAAAAATCCTTACTTCTTCAGTTAATCATGATAGTTTAAAGTAATTTCTAACTCATTAAAAGCTCAGAAAATCATGTTGTTAAACATAGCAATGCTTTAAAACATAAACATCTGGTATTTAATTTCAATTATTGTAGCCAAACTCAAAGCCTATTCTAAACTGTTGAACATTCCCATCTCTTACGATCTTCCACATGTCTGTGGCTACTGTCAAGTTGTTGTTATTATTTGAATGGTTTGTTCTGTCAAATGTGGTCCTATGTAACATTGAAATTGTCAAGTGACCGTTTAACATTTAAGCCAATGCAACTGAATGGTTTTCCATGCAACCATTGCCAGAATGGGCGAAAAACCTCTTTCCATATAGATCTACTATATCAACATGTCCTCAGAAATCATTTGCAGAATGGGGCGGAAAAGCTCTTTCCTTTTAGATCTACTATATCAACATGCACTCAGAAATCATGATGAATCTGTGTATTAAACTAAAGTGTCAATAAATAAAACACAAAGCTATAGAAGAGAAAAGCAAGGGAAGATGAATACTGAACAAAAAAATTTTCTAATTGAAAATAGTATCACCTTGAAACCAATCTGTGTGTTTTCAATTAGATGGGTGGACACTCAAGCTACCTTATGTATATGTAGTGAGATGGCTTGTGTTGATGGAGATAAAGCATTTTACCATTTTATAAACATTTATAGACAGTGCTGTTTATATCACAAGGCATTTCGTAGAGGTCCAGAAAAAAGTTGACATAAGAAAATATTTGTAAAGAGTGAAAAATTCTGTAACTTTGAATTACATGGACACGTGGAAATGTTGATATAGCAGCTGTTGGTCTAAGGGGATTGTACCGCGGTTGTTGTCTGTGTTGTATCTCTCAAGCCTCTGGTTTGTGTGCACAGCAAGCAAACGTTTGGAAACAGCATCCAGTGAAGGACATTTCAGGATCTGTGGTCACGCCTGACTTTGTGTTTGTTTGGAAATTTCTGTTTGCAGCCGCCGCTTTTGCAAGCAGCATGTCCTGTTGTTTTGTTATACATGTATTTTTTTTTCATACCCAGCCAAACAAATTAAAAAATGAGTAGCTTTGAATCTGTGAAGTTGGATAGAGAAATGAACCTGAAATTTATAGAATTATTCAGGGAGTTATGCTACAGACAAATGCTTTTGTAAACTGCTGACATTCTTGTCAGAGCTCAACTTTTTCTCAACTTCTTTTGGCCTAACATAAACTGCTTTATAGGTCAAGATATGTGGTAGCTGTCTTTGTTTATATAGATTGGTCCTCATACAGTGGATCTTGTATCCAACAAACTGTGTAGGAAACTATAAAGAGTTCGTTGAACTTGAAGCCAAGGTTTGTTGAAAGCAAGGTCTTTTTAAAGAGAACCAAAGAAGAAAGTTCTACACTATCTATCAATTTTGAAACATTATTTAAAACTTCAAAGAATATAAAACACACAGTGTGCAAGTTTTTGCAACTCTACCTGATTTTGCTCTGATATATTCTAATCATCCTCTCTCTCTATTTGATAGTGTGAAAGTTATATGGCTAATAAAGTGAACAAAATACCAAAAAGAAAGGCTAAAAAAGACCAACCATTAGTTTTAATTTCACTTCTAGTTTGTCGATAACAAGGTTAGCCTGAAGTAGGTTCGTTCTATTCAAGGAAATTTTTGTAAAGGTTAACTTTAAAGAGAAAAAAATCGGGATTTTATTTCAGTTTGTTGAATGTAAGGGTTTAATCACTTTAATGAGTCCAAGGTTGTTGAAACAAGGACCACTGTACTTTTAACCCCAGAAGTGTCACAACTTAACTTTTTGCATCATAATTTCCCTAAGTGTTAGCTCCTAAAAATGGAAATTCCTGGTTTATTGGCCCATGAGGCTTCAACTAGGCTTAACAAGTCCAGTTTGGATATTTCAATCCATGTGGAAACAAAATGTAACCTCCACTTATTCAAAATTCAAACTATCATTAGGCTTTATACAGTAGTAT
>BMAT01003620.1:1092760-1103569 GCA_019649035.1 Elysia marginata
CGTTATAGAGAGATATCGTTTGCCTAAAGTATATTGTACTTTTCCAAACTGCAGAACTGTGACATTAAGTTTCTGTAATGAATTTCGTCTTCCGATTCCGTATTTGTTACCTGACAACGGTCTCTAAGATAAAATATACTATGTAAATTGCGGTTTTAATTTGTGTATTAACGCAAATATAAGTACGTGAATACATTCTACCTAGTATTACATAATAGTGGATTGGAAGACCGAGCTGCTACTAGGTGAAACTGAGAGAAAAACAGAAAAAGATGCACTGTGCATCTAGATTAAAATAAAGATTAGTGCATACTGATCCACGAGTTTCGTCTTGCAGCTGAGCTGGTCTCGGGGTCTTCATCACTAAAAAAACCTGAGAAGAAATTATTGCATTTAAGTCTGTAATCGTTATATTACTGAAAACCAAGGCGTTCTTCTAAGACCTTGATATATCTCAATACCCCCTATGAAAATAATGTTCCATGGGTAGAGCTAACACTTTCACACCAAAGCGATCATTTCGATTAAATGAATAAAAAAACGATGTACAATTTGACAACTGCGATCATATTGCCGCCATATTAACTTAGATATTGCCGCCATATTGACTTAGATACAAGCGTAGGAAAAGCTGGACCAGAGAAATATCAAAAGACAAACTTGTGATGGAAGTTGTACCTATGGCTTCAAGACCAGTCTCTAACGTGTCAAATTTTCACGGAACTAGATCTAGACATTGATTTTCAGCAATGCATTTATCTGAGTTCTCAGCCATTAACAATTCCATGAATTTATGTATTTTGCGGGTGATATAAGAACTTCTGCTGGTTTAAAATTATGGGGAGGGAAACATTTTTTTTTAAAGTTTTTTCAAAATAGAAATTCCGACACCCAACCTTTTCGGACTGGACTGATCGTAAGACATAATTATGGTGCCGTATCTATAAACATGAATTAATTCACTACTACAGGCACAGCTATAGATAACAACCATAAAAAGCCACCCGTTATAATTACGGAGTAAAGCTGTTCTACCCATGCAAGCAACCCTGTAAAGTGAGAAATCGCCCATGTTATAAAAGACTACAATAGATGTACGAAAGCAACCAAAGACCCGCGACCTTTGCCTGCCGCCAAAATGCCGCAGAGCTGCCGAGTCTCTGGGATAGAAAATTCCAACATGAATTGCGGATTTAAATTGTGTATTTAGAGTAAAAATATGTAATACATAAAAGAGATAAACCATGAGTAATTTAATTGTGAAGTGCTTCAAATTGAAAAAAAAGTATGAGGGAATGTTTCTTTGGGTATCTTGAGTGGAATTAAAAAAAACATTTAGCAATACCAAATAAGCTTAATTATGTATTTCTGTGAAAAAGACGCGTGGTTTTTTTTCCGGTTATAATGTATCATGATTGAAAGGTCAGCATCAGTAAAATAAAAACCACAGCCTTTAAAAAAAAAAAACCTTTTTGATGTCTTTGAAGACAATGTGAGGCATTCCTAAATATACACTAAAATTTTTTACTACAAAGCACAAAGATATGCTTGTCCTTGTTGAATATTTATTTCTTTGAGGAGAAGTTTTTTGCATATATGGCAGTAAAGACGAACAGTATCGGGATGGTAAAATGTACTATCCCTGTGTAAGGAGCAAAACTGAGGATTATGCATTGTAACGTACAATTTGTATCCATGCAGATTATGAAATATGAGCTAATTATTTACACAATTACACCAGTATTTATTTAGTAACGAAGGTTCCTTGAGTACGTCAGCCACTATTCTAGATCTACTTTCTAGTGATGTGGGGAAAACTGGGTACTCTTGAACAACCGCGGTCCCTCGAGACTTTGCTAGTTCGATAGAAATGTATCGATATAGACTACTTTAACAGGTCAGAGAGACCGGAGATAACTGCTAATGCCAAGACGACATTTCTGTTTGATATTTTTTTCTTTTTATATTAAACTGAACCCTTAAAACAAGATATTAATTGTAAGTTTGATAGTTCTATCTGACCTGATAAAGGGGTTGATATCGATATATTTCTATCGACCTGGTAAAGTCTCAAGGTACCGCAGTTGTTCAAATTCCCAAAATTTGATAGTGCATGACAGAAGTTGCAAATCCTTGAGGGCGTGTAAGGCATTGGTAACCATAGAATTGTTTAGCCTACCTGGACATACCGATAGGATCACCATTTGGCCAGCAGTATTGTTGAATTTACATTAAATAAGTCTTGCGTCCCGCTTGAGCTTAACGGTGGGACGTAGCCTTCAGCAAGATGCCTCTACTTTTCTCATTTTCTAGACACTCCAGCTTCTACCCCAGCCACCCCAATTCCTCATAAGTCGGCACCATGGATGAGCTATGCCCCGAGTATGGGATAAACCATGTTGCACGATAATGATAATACAATAAACAGTATGTTAAGCTTCCAAGGCCCAATGGAACAAAAGCTTACATGTCATCGTTCCAAAAGGATAATGTAAAACCCATGAGGTTTTGTTCAACATCATGTATCGGCATGCAAAGCGATAGATGGACACCCACCGTGTTCACATTCCCATCACAGTATTATTATCGTAGGCTAAGATAGGAACCCCGCAAAACTAAACATACACAGGCAATCAACATATAAAGCAAAAATGATAATAATGGTATAGAACCAACTAAAGGTCACAGAATCACTAGGCCAGAATTCCCACTGCGAATACTGCAATAACAGTATTGGTAAAACAACCAAGGACTTTTACACTACCTTCATTAGGTTCATGTTGGCCTGCACCTTTAATTCGATTATCAAAGAAATGAAAATAAATAAAGAGTTAGTACAACACTGGCCCATCGATCAATTCCAAGAATTAATGCAATTGTAGGGTAAAAGGCCGATGAGTGAAAGTCTTTTTTCCACTCTCTTCGCCAAACTTACTGAATGGTTTGTATTTGTTGTTTCACTTAAGTTAAGGTTTTTATGACACGAGATAGAGGTAAAAGAAGAGTAGGGTGTCTTCTCTGGAAGAAAACACACGAAAACAATAATTATAGTCTTTATTGTTATCTAGAATTGGATATATGGGTCGATTCAGACATATGGTTTCCTTTTACAATGAATTTGAAATCTTAACTCTTACTAAAACACAATAGAAAGTGTATCTCTAATACAATTGATGAATTATGTAAATTGGTCTCTTGAATTTAAAACGATTGTATTCATGAGCCCTGTTTTTAATTTTATAGAATTGCTTTATCTTTTGAAATGTTTTTTTTTAAGACATCAGCGTATGAATCAACATGTACTGGCATTGATTATTAAATCCTTTTGGGATTGATTCGGGGGAAAAGTTCGCTACTCTCGTTGAAATGTCACCCCTAATCATAAGGGCATCATCCAGTCCTACTAAGAGGACTGGGTACTTCTAACAAGAGCAGTAGCATAAGTGGCGGCGGCGGAGTTTGTGGAAGTGACAAGAGAAATAACTGTAGTAACTGAAATTTCAGTGATAGCAGAAGAGACAGAATAGATAAGGTAGGGCAAAGAGACAGGCAAATAGACTGAACATGGGGCGCAACTTGCAAAAATAAAAATAAAAAAAAATCACAGAAATACTACCCCTATGAGTGTGAGAACATAAAATTAACGATTACCTGCAACGAAATAAAATGGCATAGCAACGGTGCATGCAGTTTAATTTAAAAAAAAACTGGTGGAAATAAAAGGATATCTCATGCTTTAAAAAGTGGTAACATAACAACAACAAAAATTTATGAGTTAGTACAATTAGTGCAGATTTTATAAAATATTAATAGGTTTATCATTTTTTACATTGATTTTTATGATGCTAATAATGATTAAGTTATCATCTTAATCAGCGGCAGTAGTGTTAGTAATAAAAGTACTGGAAGCAGTGTTATTATCATCATATTAAGTAATAGATTTACTACTGGCTTGTTAAACCCCCTTAAAGTTTTCACTGCTATCATTATAACCACTATCAAACCACATAATTAAAGACAGGAGGATTGACTTTAACAGTATTAGGACAATGTACTAGTATCATCAACATCATGTGACCACATAAAACATCACAATAAACATTTGAACACTCAAGCAGAAAAACAGTGCAATATCGCCGTCAGTGAGGTTAAAAAAACTGACACGAGGACTTGGAAGATAAAAGTAAAACAATAAGAACATTATGTTCTAAAGTACAGCGTGGAGCTCACCTTTGCTGAACATGACTGGGATGTGATCTGTGCTCAGCTTGTTCTTACTCTTCACACCAATCAGAAGGGGACTACCTCTCCTTTAGGAAGGAAAGAAAGTTAAATACCAACATGGATTTCAAAGTGACACTCTATGTCACAGTCAAGTACCTGATGAATGTCTGGACCGGTAAAAGTTAAAAGTATATGTACTAATTAAACACGTATTAACTTATATTATGATGTATGAGATAATATGTATCATTTTAACAGTAACCTAACTATAATACATTGTATGATAGTATCATAATGTATCCTTACTTACTGAGCTATACCTGTATAAGAGTATTGACACTTGCTGAACTATACCTGTATAAGAGTATTGACACTTATTGAACTATACCTGTGTACGAGTATTGACTCTTGCTGAACTATACCTTTATAAGAGTATTGACACTTGCTGAAATATACCTGTATAAGAGTATTGACACTTGCTGAAATATAACTGTATAAGAGTATTGTCACTTACTGAACTATACGTGAATTAGAGTATTGACACTTATTAAACTGTATCAGAGTGTTTGAAAGTTACCGAGCTATAGCTGTATGAGAGTATTGACACTTACTGAATATACCTGTATAAGAGTATTGCCACTTACTGAACTATACCTGTATAAAAGTATCGACACTTACTGAACTGTATCAGAGAGTTGAAACTTACTGAGCTATAATAGCTGTATGAGAGTATTGACACCTACTGAACTATACCTGTGTAAGAGTATAAGTTCCAGTTTGACACTCAACAAGGCTGTTTGTCAGGAGGTACTTTTTTGCCGCTGATTAAATCAATCTACCGGAGTATGGCGGCTATTTTGTTTTGACACTAGTTTAGACATGCTGGACAGTAAAAGACAAACCTTAACACATTGTGTCAAACTGATGATATACTTTGCAGTCTTCTTAGATATCAGCGTTCCCAGCTCGACCATACACCGAATACATAAAAACCCTATACTAGTTTAAGAGCAATGTGGAAAATATGCTTTCATACTAAGTTTTTGTACACTGGACATGCCGAAGCACTGAATGAAGAATATGATGAATTGAAAGAGATTGGTGCTAAGTTACGAAGGACCGGATCTGTACAAATTTAAGTAATGAAACAGAGTGAAAAAAAAAATAAAAGGATTGAAAATTTTCAATGTAGCAATGGTGGTGGTGATAATGATGATGATGATGACGTGATTGATTGATTGAAGGGTATTTTTACAAGCCCAATTCCACTTCAAAGGTGCTCTCAGGGCTTGGGTCCCAATGACAATTTACGGGCTGCCACCCAGAGACTAGCGGGGATACCATGACTTAGCCTCAGCCGGTCACATTATACTGACACCGACCCAACCAGTAGGGGCCCGGACTGTGCTCGGCTGTGTTTCGAACCCGCGACGTCTTGGCCACGGAGCGAAGCCACTACCAACTGAGCTATCTAGGCCCCCGATGATGACGGTGATAAAGATAATGATGATGATGATGATGGTGGTGGTGGCATAAAGGTACTGGGACAAAAGATATGGCACAGACTAAAACTATTTTACAGAGATGATAAAGAGAGTAACTGACCTGGTCGCCACTATGTTCCCTGGGAAGTGTTTGCTGATGACCGCAATAGCAAATGCTCCTTCCTGAAGATCATAAGGGAAAACACGATTTTTGAAAATCAAAGGAAGGCCAAAGTACCAGTAGAGAAGATGTCGTCCGAAGAGTGGCCTTGACGGGTCACGAAACAACGTTGTCATGACGAATGTAAATTAAATCTAAATTCTACACATATTTAAGCTCCATAATCGAAAGAAATGTTGAGCACTTTCTTCTATTGTAAAAATACTAGATTCTTACGTAAGTAGATAGACAGACAGATATATAGATGGATAGACAGATAGACAGGCAGATAGATAGATGGATAGATAGATAGATAGACAGACAGACAGACGGGCATAATAGATGGGTGGACACGTAGATAAATGATAGACTAACTCTCTACACGCTCTCTTTAACCATTTCTCTTTGTTCTTCCCCTTTTTGTTATTTCTTATTCCACTTGTTCTCTGATAGGGACCAGGGATCGATTTGAAAAAGCCTCTGAATGTTTCGGCCAATAAACCTACTCAAGGCTGCAGAAAACAAAAGCTTACTGAGCTATACTGATACGTTCACTTGAAAAAACTTCAAAGCTGCAATCAGTTTGGTGCTGTTCCTGTTTTGTTTTTATAGGCGTGAGTGCAGGACGCTGACGGAGTGTATTATTCACGTTCTTCTGTTGTTGTTCCTGGCTATGTCCGTTCATTGCTCAGGGTGTATAACGAAGTTGAGTAGTTGCTGTTTCCGCTAATGTCCAGTGGTCACCGTGTCATATGGTCTGACCGATGCCAAGGTTAAGGATTGAAGAATTTTTTTCAAGACAGTCATCACTGAAGATTAATAATGATCCAGATCAGTGCTGTGAGTATGATATTACTGCCCAGTCTCGCATTCCCTCTTTGTAGTTAGTATTTTAGAATTAGTTTTAGTCTGACTGAGATGGCAACTGCAAAGAAGACTGGAAAGAAAACGAACGAAATGGCACAGGATAGGATGGTTTGTAAGACTTTCGTTAGTGACTTGTGCTTCCCGGGGAGCTGAAAGGTGAATAATATTTGTCTTTTTCAATTCTGCGTTTGTAAGATGGCCATGGGACTGTTTCATGAAGTTAAAAAAATTCTTTTAGAATACTTCCCCTTGGACAATGGTGAGTTTTTAGGCATAGATTCAGCACTGAAGTTATTTGAATAAACAACCTCGCCAACAGAAGAGTTCGCTGGTGAGCCCACCCTCTGACTTTTACACACAAAAAAGGTTAGTACAGAAACAGTCCCATTACAAGGTTTCAGATTTAGGCCAAGGCCGCCACCGCCACCACTCAGCCAAATTCTATCACCAAGTGAACGTTTTGTTGATCTCATTCTCATAGCTCCGGGAGGAACCTGCGGCTGGGTGTCCATGTTGCAACCTTCTTGAACTTCATGGCAGAGCAATCATGCAGGAGCCACATACTGTGACCTGTGACCTAAGATACCATCCTCCTAGAACACCCCCCTCCCCTCAATGATATGATATTGTGTTCCCTTTACGATTTCTGGTGACTTCACAGTTTACAAGCATTATGAAAGCTACCCCGAGGCCTCAGGTAGAGTGTGACTATTGTTATTCTATAGCTCAGATAACTTTAAAAAAAACTATGCGGCCGGAGCCTCATTTTGTGACCTGTGACCTAAGATACCATCCTCCTTGGAGACCTCCCCCCTCACAATGATGTGATATTGTGTTCCCTTTTACGATATCTGGTGACTTCACAGTTTACAAGCATAATATAAAAACTACCCCTCTGATGTATTAGGCAGAGTCTTACTACTGTTATTCTGTAGCTCAGCTAACTTAAAAAAGAAAACTATACGGTCAAAACGATAAGTTGCGCATACGATACCTATAATTTCTTTCACCCGAATTTTTTACAAAATTGTTTAAAGAAAAGAAAAAAACAACAACATAAAAACACCCCGACCCAGCATTCAGACAACCACCAAGGTGAAAAATACTGTGCTGTGCACTATCATGTTCTTGTAAGGACTATAATAAAAGAGCAGTTTCAAAACTAATATAAGTTAGTAGGTCACATTCCAGGCTTAGCCTTCATACTTCTTCAATGAATTTCGCCAGTTCCACATGGGCGAGTTTGATTGCCTGAGTAAGCCTATAGAAAGCATTCAAAATAAATCTCCGAAACACCCCCCGCCCCTATGAAGGCGTTGCTTCCGTCATTAAACTAGATCTAGGTTTCTTTAAACGAGTGTTAAAAGTACAATTCCGGAACTATCTGAGCAAATCAAAGTAACGCCACGTCAGGGTGCATATGAGTACAAAAAAGAGTACACCGGAATTCGGGTAGGTTTTTTTTAATTAGTGTTCTTCACTTAAGGAAATAGGAGATAAAAAAAAGCATACCTAAACGTAATTCCTCCGTTTAACGTATAGAAGAGTGTAAAGAGGAGGGAGGGGGGGGGGTTATAAATGGTAGTACTTTGTTGGAGAGTTCAATGAAATTAACCTGAAAAACTAAGTGCTAACTTAGGGTCTTGACTTTCTCATAATATCGGAGCCTGTCTTTTCCCTATCTTGTGCCATTTTCCTTTCTCTTCTTATGATGAAAAAAAATTCGACAGCTGCATCTTTTTACTGAATTACACTTTAAAGAAGAAACAGGGAAGGACATCACCGTTTTGGCTTCTACATCCATGCCCATCACAATCTAATGACAGGAATTTCAATGCAAGTGTTCAGGTTACTACAATAACGCACATTTTGTTTCTGTTAATCGTTGTTATTGTTGTTGTTGTGTTTGTTGTATATATACATGATATAAATTATTAGAAGGAAATGCTCCAAGTAGGCTCAAGTTTAAAAAAAATAGCAAGTTATCTATCCGCCTGCTTATACTATTGATAAAGATAGGTAACAACAAAAAAAAAATATAACAAAAATCCACTTGCATGTAAGCCCAGCATTCCAGAACAAACAATAGATAAAGCAATGCTTCAACAAAGAAAAATCATTTATCATAACATTTTTGTGTTTGAAAATTAATTTAAACACACAAATTTCTTCAATTTACATTCCTCGGACTTAAATATGATAATACAATATATAAAAATGAAAGAATAATATTTTGTGACCTGTTGTCAACATTTCAAAACACAGTACAGTAACCACGCTATTTATTTACACGAAACCAAAAAAAAACTCATACAAATAAACAAAACAAAAATGCTGTCCGTTTGATAGCTTGACAAACGTAACAAGATTTTTTTTGAGATAGCAAAGTTTTGGGCTTATATCTTACTAATAAGCTTCATAAATTCTTGCGTATTTGAGATATTTTGACAATAATTAAAAAATACAACAATAGTTATCAGAGAGAGCTGAACTATTAAAAATGACATTTAAAAAATGAAGTTAAGACTTAAATGAAAAAAATTAATATCCCAACACTTTTACCATGAACAGAAAATTTTACTATTTGCAGCAAAAGAAATGTTTTCTCTTCCAACATATTATGAGAGAAATCACTGGGTTTGATCTTCGGCAAGACAATGAGTTAGTTGAGAATATGTCTAAAAATAGATGAAGTGATGAAAATCAAACCGGTGATTAATACATGCCGCACGACCAGTCAATGAAATGAAAGGTAGTCAGATGTTGGTATCATAGAAAAGCTTATTTTCCCTACTTTCAAATATAACAAATAGAAGAGTTCTATCATGCTTCTGTATGAAGTTATAGCCGTTTGAAGTCCGCAGGGATAGGACTTGTAAAATTTCAGAAAGGAGAGAAAACAGCATTTAAAGTTTAGAGGACTGTAGAGGTATTGACTTGAGGCCTTAGCAACCATACCAATTAAAAATTAAGCACCTAAAAAATTAAATTTGAACAACAGTTTGGCGTCAAAACTGCTTAGAAATGGTTTTAGCGTCAAAATCTAAGATAAAAAAAAATTTGATTTCTGAGCACCCACTAAACTTTAAAAGCCTATATCTCTAAACTAAGCCTTACAACTTATTTGAACAATACAAGACGAATGTATTTCAGACGACCGTAGTTGAACTCAAGCGCAACACAAAGCTATTCTTCAAAGCCAAGACAATTGGCAGAAGGAGGAGTGAGAAGAGTTGAAATTGACGCTTGAAAATAGAAGAAAAAGAAGAACTGCACTCGCTAAAGGGTGTACCTCCCATTTTACTCTTTTGAAATGTATTTACTGAGATATGGTTTTTTTTCCATTTTGGCATTTGAGAAAAATGGTTCAGCATAATTATTTCAAATATTTTCCAACGACAAAAAAAGGCCATGATCTTACAAACACAAGGGTATGCCCTGGTCAAGCTGCCATGCCCCTGACATGTGCCAGGTGCAGTAAAGAAATGGGCATTTTACAAGCACAAAACCAATGAAAGTAACAGATAAAGTACAAGAGAGACTCGGCCTAACAATGAAAGTGACAGATAAAGTACAGGAGAGATGCAGCCAGTTCTACTTACCAGCTGTGCAACTGTCATTTCTACGAGCTCCCTGAACTTGACTTTCTGATCCTTGTGGGTGTCGTAGAGATGCTTCAACAGCTTGGCCACCACCTCCGTGTCAGTCTCGGTCTCAAACTTGTGGCCTTTCTGCGACTGGAAAAAAAAAAGAACACAAAAAAACATTAACTATTACTGGGTTGAAAATTAAGTAGTGCAGGAGGCAGTCATTGCTCCATCAGGTATGACTGAAAGATTTTTTTGAGGGTTTGAAGCATACCACTGGCACTGCATTTAGCCTACTGCCATCCACATTTCATACCTTCCATCTTTCAGTCATTACAGTTTAAAGATAAGTTTGATTATGGTATAATCTTTTATCTTATAATATTTAACCCCAATCTTTTTATACTAAACCTGATTAGAAAGCATAGAACTTCATTCCCATTATGCAAAAGGCAGAATGTGTTTATCTTTAATGGATATTTTGATG
>BMAT01003620.1:1115859-1129614 GCA_019649035.1 Elysia marginata
TATATGAACAAGTACAGAAATGATGCGCAGAATGAATTAAAAGTAGACAAGGTTTGGTGTAAGTCTTTGTACTAAAAGAACCCTACCCTGAACTAACAGAAATATTTTATTTCACCATGTTCATAACAATGTTATCTCCTTTGGCTCGTGGCGCAATGTTTAAACAGGCCGAATCCATAAAGTTCACCTGACACTTATAACGGTTGACGTAGATCTCCTGTCTATATATGCAATCGTCTTTTCTTGCCCTTCTCTGTGACGTAAATCTGGTGGCATGTCCACAAGCATTGGCCGTTTGTTGTTAAGTAGGAAGAGCCATAAAGGGACTTCTCTCTACTAAACGTTTGGAAGTGAAGGAGGTGCGCGTGGGGGCCTAAATCAAAGTATTCCTCGTCAACAAAACTTGGCCAAATTTAAACTTGCATTCAGGAAGATCGCGAGGCATTGAAATTAACAATTCCGATGAATTTTCTTGCACCATGGACTGCTTCATGATGGAGATATCAGTTTTCTTTTCAATCTTAAAAATTTAAGAGAGGGTGGTTTAATGTCGGTCACAGAAGAACAGCGAAAATATTGAGAACGGCCATAAAAAAACGAAAAAAAAAATGAACTAAACTAGATATACGTTTTTTATACCGCCAAAATTTAGAAAATAGACCTTCGTACGAGAACTATATGCGCACCTTTGAAAAGCACAAAAGCAAATGAAAGTGTTGCTGTTGCGTCTCCACTAAAAAAAAATTTAAAAGGTTACTCTGCATTTTCCCAGCCCTTTCGCAAAAAAAAAAAACCAACCAAAAAACGATAATGGCTGGATTCACACAAAGAGGTGCATGTGGGTTGCAATATTGTTTTGTTACTTCAGCTCTAAACTAACCTGTTGCGTTTTCTTTAAACAAGGAACCACGTTACCAGTAGCTTATCAGAACTCGTTAATTTCTCAAGTGCAACAGGGTCTATTATTGTTATTATCATTGAGGGCTGGGTGGGTGTGACCCCGTAGAGTGGCGACCTTATCTCAGCCACGAACGTCACATGCAAAAGGCAAATAACCGATAACATAATACCAGGGGGTAGATCCTGGCCTAGGGGACCTCACAAGGTCACTGGCAGTTTGATCAAAGCCAAACAAAACAGGTTAAAGGTGACCGCATTTTTTCTTCTTATTATCACAATAATTATTTTAGAACCGATGCGTACGTCAGTTTTGAAGTACACTCGCACGCGGGAGTGGCGGGTAAGTAAGAAGGCGGGAGAAGAAGGGTTATAGGAAATAAATTAACTTACCAGATTTGGATAAACACTCAAGACCTGCGGCCTCGGCTAAACGGATTGACAGGCACCAGTGTGTGTCATAATGTTTGCATTCTTCTTGAATGGGACTTGAAAATCATGAATTATGTCTTACGCCTTATGACCCACGGGTTAAGAAAGGGTAATGCTGACTACAAGTAAGTGGTTAGGGTCTGTATCTATCTATCTATCTATCTATCTATCTATCTATCTATCTAGGGGCGCTAATTAAAGAGGAAAAGAAAACAGGTGGCGTTATAAAACGTTTATAAAAGAAACGATTGATTTTATTCGGGCAAATGAATATCCAATTAATGTGATAAGTTCATCAGCATTTAGGCCAACGCCGGCAACGTGTGGGTTTTGTCAATTTCCGTTTCATCCTGTAGGTATATCGGCAAGTAGGTATTATGAGCCATTTTCTGCATGTTGTTGACCAATATAAACAGTTTTGTTGCTGGTGAATAATAGATAACGGGACTGTTTCTCGTTGTAGTCAGAGAACCGTAAAAAAGGAACATTCAGTTATTTTTTTTAAAAGTGTGAAATGTAGAGAATACGAAACACAATGCACACCAACCAGTCATAGATTCCAAGAAGAAAAGAGAGCAATTATGTGGACGTTCGATATCTAACACTTTATTATTTTAAAAGATTTTTTAAAATTCCAAAATGAAACTTTATTTGCGACTGCAAACTGTGCAAAGAAAGGGCATGATGTCCTCAAGTTACACTGAAGATTTTTCAAAAACCTAAAGGTAACAAGGCAATGAAATAGGCCTACGTGTCAACTTAGCAATATCACGAGAGAGTGAGAGAAGGAAAAACATGGCGGTGTCGATAAATTAGGTCGGGGTGGCGATGAATCTACAAGTCTAAATGCGTTTTGATTTTTTTCCCATCATACTGCTGGTTCATTATAAAACAAGTATTCAACAAAGTTTGGATTAGGCGGCTTTCTATTGAAAAAAAAAAAACGAAAATAAAGACTCAGCGAGAGCATCACAGTGAAGTGTAGACTTCTGAAAACATGTTGCTTTCATAGACAGGCCTATTTCGAAAACCTACGCTCTTCAATAGTATTATTTAAAACTTATACTGCTTTCTATAGCCTCTCCTCCCTTTATTCTTCTCTTCTTCGCCTTTCAGCTTTTCGGGAAGCAAAAGCCACACCCAACAAAGGTCTTCCACAGCATCCTAACCTGTGCCATCTCTTTCAGTTCTTTCCATGTCTTCTTTGCAGTTGCCATCTCAGCCTGTGTTTCCCTCATCCGCGTCATCTTTGGCGTTTTTCCTGCCTTCACTTAGCCTGTCAGAAACCTAGTCATCTTTTACACACACACAAAAATCCAGCTGATTTCAACGTTTCCTAGTATGCCTATTTCTCGCTGCTGGTCAAATCTTTGGCTTGAGTCGGTTTTCCTTCTGCACTCCCTGACTCAGTGCATCGCGACCATACAAATACTAGACAGCCAGGGTTATGGGAGGCATGTTTGTTTTTCTGTTTGTCAGGCAAGATGCATGACGTGAGAACAGAGCATCTCCTCCGCAGACACCGCAAACATTGAGGTCAACAAATACTACACTGCAGACATTTATGGTGACCGGAACAGGAAAATCTAACTGCAGACGAAAGGGCTGCCTATCTTGCGACTTCTTGGTAGAGACACAAATAAATGACATCCAGAAAACTGCGGACACACGCTTTGTTTCTTTTTGCAAACTTGCCACTTTCTCGGAACGCTGCAGTCTTTCGAGAACGGCTTGTTTTAGGACTCCGTTTGACTGTTCATTATCAGAGTTCAGGGCAAAGTATTATTGCAGGCTTTAAAATAAGGTAAATGTGTATTAGGCGAAAAAAAAATCACCGTATAGTTTCAATGGCGTTGTGTAGCCAAATGGTGATTTTCCCAACTGTTTTGTTTTCGCCATATTTTAATGGACCCCTTTGCACGAGTCGATCCGGCCACGATGTAACTTTTTTTTTAACTAGACATAATCTTGTATAAATTTGTATCATTTTGCTGGGCAAAGAGAGGAAGCAAACCACGTTTAACCGCCAAGATTATATAAAAGTATATATTATGTCACAAGGTTGGGTTTGTAGCCTTTTACGTTGACCAACGAGACTATGTCCTCGGTGTCATCAAAACAGGACAAACAAGACAATCTTTTTTTACGTCTCGTTAATATCATGACAATTTTCGACTTAAGTTTCTTAAACTGACGACACTCGCAATAATCTGTTACAAATTATGTCTCACATCTTTTGGCCCTTAGAGCATACCTTATGTCTTATCACATAATACTGTCTAATCGGTGAAAAATGTTAAGCTGTTACATTGATCATCTTCGAAATTTCTACATTTTTTTTGGTTTATATTATTACAAACATGATAGGAAACAATTGCGGGAATCAGTTGATAAAGCAAAAAAAGTAACCAATCCTTTAGAGTGGATATGCTGATAAAATGTTCAGTCCAGTTCGGATATTTTGAACCTCATAGGAACAAAATATAAATTCGAATTATCAAAAAATCAAGTTATTAACATACGTTATGGGAAAATAAAATCGGTCATCTGAAAAAAGTTCGAATTAAGCAAATACTGGAGTATCCAGATTCGAATTATATGGACTCGGCTGTATAAACAACCACTTGCGTGTAGTTCAAGGGCAAGAAGATAGGCAATATTACTCTGATATAATGATGCGCATTGTGTTGAGATAACGATTTTTGTCGACATCTCTTCTCGAACCAGCACTTTTAAACGTGGTTTATTTTAATAAACAATAGAATACCACTTGAAACCAACACAATGCTGCAGATCAGAAGATAATATTAATTTTTATCTTAACCCTCGCTTACTGGAACTGGCATTACAATTGACAATAGACACTCAAGCAAAATGAACCAGGTACCTAAGGAACAATGGTCCCTACTTTTAAGTTTAACAGGTCGTGGTAAAAACAATTTTTTATGGAAGCTCTGTTGTCCGAAAAAAATAATGCATTGAGAATGAAATAAATCTTTTTACGTGAGTTTAGATAAACACCATCTTTGCAATATTGCTTGGTTAATTTAACGATTGTTACGAATATTTGACTCGCGGATTCTACTTGCAAACCCGCTAAGTCACCTGTGAAAGAAGTTTTGAGAAAAAAAATGACTTCCTGTTCAGCATATTTATAAAAGAAATATTTAATTATACACAAAAGTGAACATTTAGGGCTTGTTGGGTCAACTATATATATTTCAAACAGCATTAAAAAGTACATCAGCAATGGAACCATAGTATTAACTCGTTTTCAGTTGACTTAGCAGGTGTTACGAGTGGACTCCTCATTTCCGAAATGAACAATCACAATCAAAGATAGCACTGTTTGGATCGTCCACTTGAACAACTGACTTCTTGATAAGGTCGTCTTAAGCTTAGAGAATGTGCTATCAGCTTGAGGCTGTTTAGAAAGGGCCGGGAGATGGTGATAAGCAGAATTACAAAAAGCAAGGTTGAGAAGATGAGTACTGGAGCGCAAGACACATTAACTTCTCACTTGCTTGGCCGACATTTTTTTCTTTGATGTGATTGTCTTGTATCATACAGGCATTCCGTTCGTGTACTCAAAACTGTGTTGTCGGCATGTAACAAAAACCAATTGTTAACAAAAACATTATTTTTTCTTATCATTGAAATACAAAAGCAGTTGTTACTTATTATCACTATCAGTACCTTTTGTACAAAATCAATTTATATAAATAGTGGGAGTTAGCCACATAGTTTTAAGCTCTGTTCCTCAGTGTCGAGGCTGTGGGTGCCGAAGCTACTACAAGTCGAGGGCTCCAATGATGTCAAAGGCGAGCATGCTTCGGCCATTAACACTCAAAACCTACTTTAACCCACAGCTTAATTCACACGTCCAACATTTAATTTAAATTGGTGAAAAAAAATAATGTTTTCTTTGCCATCTTTGGTACAATGACAGCAGGGCAGTTCTTCGCCCTGGCAACTTGTCAATGAAGGTTGGACTACTCAAGTCAGTTCAGAGTAGCTCAGTTAAGTGAAGTCAAGTGAGACGTTCAATGGAGGTTAGTAGGCCAAAGTCAACCGGTTTTACATGAACGGTGGTGTGGAATGAAAGAGTTGAGATTTCAACGGTATTAAGATGGGCCTGGGAATTATACGATGGTAGGATTCAAAAGTTTTCACACCATCTCGCTTAATTTGAAGTTGGAGAGCTCCAAGCCGGTATCTTGCTACCAGCTGTTCTAGGGTTCCAGGCCAGGTGTTTGTCTAAACGTTAATCTAACACTTGATTGAGAACATCGCCGCGTTCAAATTTAAAGTAAAGGTAGTGAGATAAATGAGCGACAAAAATTCAATTTCAGCTACGCTGATGATCTGCACACGTACATGTAAGCAGGCAATGTTTTAACATTACGATGAGTGTCGATGTTTACTTATTTCGTCAAAGCTAGAGAAAATTCACGAGAACAAAATGCAACTGTACAAATTAATAGCCGTAGCAAAGGAAAATAATATTCTCATTTCTGTAATTAACATTTGATAAATTTGATTACTTCAACAATGCTACGGCCACTATGAAAAGTATGATAAATAACGCTGCATGAACTTTTCGAAAATTTGAAGATTTTAGTAGATTTTTAGTGTTAATTTTCTGCGAAAATATATATGCCCCTTGCTTGAATTACTTCTTGAGAAAAAAAAGCTTATTGAAAAGAAAAGACTATCTGATTATCGACGAACGGACAACTTACGCAGGTGGAAAAGAGGCTTAGGATAAGACTGGGCTAAGAGGCTACGCAGCTGATATATCATCCGGATCAAAGCGGAGTGGATGAGATTCTTGAGTCTAAGATAGGGGGTGAGTGTGTGTATCAGCAAAATCAGTCTTTTAGTCTTACGAGACTGATTAGGATTTGCGGATTCTGATACTTTAAAGTAAATGTCTTGTTTTACTGCAAACCCTCTATGACAAAGAAAGAGAAATAAAAACCCGCAGATTACTTTGTTTGGTGGAGACTGAAAGGGTCTTGCATCATGTTCGGCATTGTATCATGATCAGCTTTGGGGGTAAAAAAGGAGAACAAATTAAATGCTTAAAAGATGTATACTTTGGACAACATAAAGACCTATTACGAGAACTTTCAGAATGAGTTTTAATGACAAGGGTGAAAAGGGGCATGAAAAAAATGACGGAGGAAGAAAACAAGAAAAACTAGCGAGTAGTGAAAAAAATAAAAATGCATAAAGGAAAGAGAAACAGCAGAAGAGACAAACAAGACACAAAGACAGAAACATAGGCTTGCCAAAACACATTTGTGTCCATGCCATCATTGTTTTGGAGATATCACGGTCTGTACGTCTATAAGTGTTTCACTAAAGGTTAAGGTCATAAGCAATTTGAAAAGAGAGAGGGGGGAGAGAGAGAGAGAGAGAGGAGAGAGAGAGAGAGAGAGAGAGAGAGAGAGAGAGAGAGAGAGAGAGAGAGAGAGAAACTGTGTGATGGCTGATACATAAATTAAATGCTCTTAAAAGCCTTTCTTTACGATTTGTGAGGAACATTACACAAACAAAGAATTCCTTCTATTCAGTTAAAATTTTAGATACAAATTAGAGTTTACCGATAATTCTTAAATGATTATTACACATGTACTGCAGTACTGCTCTCCTGAGCTTACAAACATGGTATCAATTTCAATGTACATATACATGTATATTTGAATATACATACTTGAGGTGAGCCATAATTTTCATAATTAAAAAGTAGTGCTGATAACTGAAATTCATAAACAAGACAAGAGATTGGACCTGATGAACTACTGACTATCTTTCGGAATTTTAATTTTATATTAAATTTATAATGTTTTTGTTTTGCATGAGAAATAATTACATTTTAAATTTAAATTATTTATTATAACCCTTCTCTTTTATATTTTTTGCTAATTCAATTTCCAAGTAGTAAATATTTGGAGAACCTACATAGAACTTGTAGAACAAATAAATACACATTTAACCCTAATCTTTTTAGACGTCTTGAATTTCAAATATTTTGCTCTACCTTCAGAGTGTGCAAAGCCTTGTCTAGTCAGCCCTTTTTGATAAAACCTCTGCAATAGTCTAAATAAATAAATTTCAACGAAAATAATAATTTGACTCAAAAACTGCAAAATATGATTCACATGAAATTTACATTGAGAAAAACTAGGCTGTATTAGATAAACTTTAGCCAACACTCACTACCACTTTCTAAATTATAAGAAGCTGCATAGACCTTGAAAAAATTTCTGAAATCGTAATCTACAATATTTTATTTCATGGATGACTGAGTAGGCTCATTTATAAAATTGAAAGTTTGAATAATTCAGAGGCTTGTAAAATTTGTGCACAGAACAGTATGTAGTAGTTGTAGTAGTAGTAGTAGTAAAATTACAAGAGAAAAAAATTCGATGATTTTTAAAGTTTGTTTAGCAGCCAGTCCAGTGGCTAAAATGTTTTAAAACTTTCACATTCATATTATGGTTAGTTGAATGTTTGGAACTGAGAATTACAATAATTAGTTTTATTTTTTATTAAAAAATGTACCAGATTTCAAAACTATTTATATCCTTCACAGTGATACCAATATAGAGAAGAATACAGAGATAAAGAGAGGTAAGAAATAGAGAGCCAAAAAAGGTTGTAAGAGAGTTTTTCTTTCATTATTATAAGGTTGTTTCCTTTTCTTAAGTTTATATTTTGACAACCAACCTATTTATCATTGTTAACAAAAAATTTCTACATATTTGGCCATAATTTACAGCGTCTTCCCAAATAAGTTTATCAATCAGACAACATTCTCCAAACACAAAAAACATAGACTATATTGGACCAGCTGCAGTTGAGAACAATTCCTTGCATTTAATCTAGACATAGACCTATTCTCAACATATTTAGTCATCTGTCATTGGAAAAATTTAAGAAAAAATTGGGTAAATTTTTATGGCAAACTAAGTTATGACAAATAAAAGGTAAACTCTGGCCAGTTGTTTCCCTATAAAAACTATTTTGAAGGGGTTGCCGAAATCAACTAAAATCGGCATAATCCACTTTTAAATTTCTGAGTGAAAAAACTTATGGAAATATTCCAGGGTAACAAGAATTAAATCTGCCTTGTATTGTTACAAGGCAATAGATAAAAGTTGGAACCTCTAGATGTCTACCCAGACACACAAAAAAAAACTTGTATTGTAAGATAGGGGCCAACCATAATTGGCATGAGCAGATAAGCTATATTGACAATGTGTTGTCAATTTATAATAATTATAATAGCATAGGACCAGTTAATGAACAAACTGGTGTATATACATTGCCAAGAACTTGAAATTTAACTTTTTAAAAGTATTTATAAGGCCAACCACTATTAGTATTATATCATTGCAGTAAATGGATTGTGACAAAGAACACCTTAGAAATCTGTGTTGCCATGACTGACTTTTTATGTTGGCAAAATTAAGGATGGTGTAAAATGTAAGGAATCTGGGCCTAGTGATATAAAAAAAATAACAGAATCAGAAAACAAAAGACTGAGGACTGCTTTTTCGGAGACATTTACTTAGAAAATAAATCTAGGAAAGGCAGCTTTATAAAAAATTTGGTGGCCTAGATTATATTAAATCTTTATTTTCAATATGACTCTGTAATTTTCTAGATTTTAGACTTCAACAGAAAACATATTTGGGGTTAAAAAAAAAGATCAATAGTTCTAGAATGGATTCAGATAGACCTAGATTCTACGTCTAGTCTTTCTAGCAGTGATATACTATAGTTAGCAATAGTATATCACTTCTCTAGTGATAGTCTAGATTCTAAATTACTTACCACACATACTGACTCCGGTGCCTTACTGCGTGTCTGATGTTGATAATCTGGGAAGATTTAGAATGTGGTCCAAAATTAGATTTCAATAGTCTCTTCGCCTTTAGACCACGACGAGATCTAGATTATTGTACTACTTTGGTGATATTGTCCTGGAGACTGAGACAAAATCTAAGAATTAAGTTCAGACATCTATGTGAGAAAACTAGATCTATGAAGAATCTCTGAGTTGAGAATCTGTGGTTGTTCTGTGAGCGTGGCACACTCAAAACATCTAATTTATAACAGCCGCGTAGATGAAGGTATCTTGCCACGTACGAAAAAAAAAGAACACGCTCACCGGCTCCAAGGCCACCAAGAATCCGGAGGCGAGCAATCTATAAGTATGACCCAGTCTAGACTGTGCCTATGCTACCTTCAGCGGAGTTTAGTTTACACATGAAGTGGGTTTGTCTGCCAGACTAGGCCCTAGTTGGCTATGTTTGTTACTTGACCAAGCTGGTGACTTGACCCCTGAACCTGAAAATATGCATATCCGGTACGTGGTGATGACGCAACGAACGTAGGCCAAATTAAGTTTAGGGCTATTTTTCTGTCAATACGCCTAGGTTTAGATGGGTCTTTTCAGTTCAATTAACAACCTCAACGTGTTAGTTACTTATAAAACAATTTTTAAATAACCAATCTGGCAGATATAAAATGGATCCTACTGCTATAATTATTATAAATCTAATTTGAGACTAACATTAATTTTCAAAAACAAGTTTAGCCTAGTTTTTATTTATCATTGATTCATAATGCGCCTGTGATGATAATGTGATCCTTCACTTAGGCCAGAGATAGTTTAAGTACTTAAATTATCTCTGCTTGGGCTAGTTTATGCTCTACGGCGCTACGAACATAAGAATGTCAAAAAATTAATTTTGAATATAATTATATTAAGTACAGTTTTCTTAAAAATGCAGCTATTAGACAAGATCTTCATGCTATTTTAGACACTTCATGTAAAGTTATGACCTCTATAAAGTAATTACAATCGCACTATACGGTACATGAAGTTTAAATATCCATAGCCGCCCCTAAGTGCAGTGAAAGTTGAATGATAACCTTAGGAGAAAATGAAGTTCCAAATTCACTTTTACAGAATTCAGACAGATGCAGATAAGCAATATAGGAGCTTATTTATAGGACGGGATGAGAATGGTTATCGATAATTTTGAAGTCTGTATTTGATGCTTTGCATACGGTATTTCCTGGAAGTCAAGAGGGCCTAATCAAATTGTAATGATTATTGGTAAACGTTAGTGGTTATCTTTTAAGATGAAGTTGCAGGGCAGTGGCAGAGTCCTCACTACTCAGGTTTGGTGCGGCAGCAACCCACATATCCTAAAGCCTATCTGACTCCCGTCCGAAATGACAATTGCTCATTGAAAAGACACGTGTACGAAAAAAAACTAGCCAAACAAAAAAAAAAAAAAAACAACAAACAAACAATAAACGAACAACCAAACAAGGCAAAGCAAAAGTGCAAAAATTGAAAGAAATAGAAATATGGGTACATAACAATTCGATATCTCCAAAGGCCTTAATTTTGATAGACGATGCACACAAGTACACATTAAACATGTTGTTTAACATCGAAATTACAGTAAAAGTTGGTGATACATTATAAAAGTTAAAAATTTCAAACTTTTATGTTTTCTCTTTCTGTTTAAATGAAAACAAAAAGGAAATGTTTGTTGTCTTCGCTGCATAAGTCTAACCTCCAATTTTGGTTGCAAGTTTTTTTCCGCGCAACCATTGTTTGCCAACAAGCTGCATCAGCATAATGAAAAACTTGAATATCATAATCCGGTCTTTATGATTGGCGGCTTTCAGAAAAATGCTACAGTCTCAAACATGTACTGATGTAGTCACAGTTTGGATAGAAACCCAGGCACACCACTGTGAAAAGAAAAGGCGTATAGTTTATACTTGCTTAACTTTCCTGATTTCACACTGGGTGAAAGTTGTGATATGATTCTACACTCGGGGCGAGGCGTATCGATGTAATCAACAATGAATAACAAACAACCGTAGAGAGCTATGGTGTATAGAATCTGCAAATCAGCCACATACATCGATATTGTAATACTTGATTTTAACGTCTATGGACGATTAGGATTACTTTAAGTGTCATGGGTTCTAAAGACACAAAGAGCGGGTGTGACTGTGCACGAAGTGTTTGTTTCGTGATACCAATTATTGGAAGTGGAAGTCTTATTTCACTACAAAGGAGTCCTGATAGGGCAAACCTCCCTGGGCCCGAATTTCTTTTTCTTCTTCTTTTTTTAAAAATCTTATTCAAAGTTTGTATTAAGCAGTAACATAATGAAGATAAAAAAAGAAAAAAGGACAACATTCTGGTTTGTATGATAAACGAAAGTTTATTCTAAACAGGGCGTGTAAGTATATCAACAGGCTTCCAACGTACAGCGTCTTCGGTTATGGTTGTTGTTTGGTCAGGATTTTTAACTTTAAAGGATTGTGAGAGATCCAGCGCTGAGAACGAAAAGCAAACCTGTCCCGCCGAAAGTCTGCACATGTGAAAATATTTTTTGGCTATCCGCACCAAGTAATGTGCGTCTATGCGGTGTTTGTGCACATACAGGAATCTAAGAAAATTGGGAAGATCAAAACCAATGTAAGGTCGAAGATAGTTTTGACCCTTCTCATTGAGCGAAAATGACCTCTCACTCATTACATTTGGTGCGGGAATCACAAGAACGAGTTTCAACGAAAAGTCACAACACGTGACATCAAGGCATATTCAACTTCTATCAGGTCCTCGAGGATTCTACAATGTCTGGCAAATTTGAACCAGACTGTCACCTAACGCCGAAGCGCAAAGATTGTTCACCCAGTGTCTGAAGCTAATTACGCAAGGTGAATGCTTCAACGTTGGATCTACAAAATGCAAAACATGTTTAATTTGAATTTCCTCTTCGTAGCCTAGTCCTCGTTACTGACAACCTCTGCAGGGCCTTTACAACTAAAATACATCACAGAATTATCATCTTTTTAATCAAACCGGTCTTGAACTGTGGCAGTAGAGTATCAATTGCTTCAAACTCAAAGATACTGGATTTTAATAGATAGTGGAATCAGTTTTCTTCCATGTGAGCTGGATGATGCGCAGCTGCGACAGTTGATTCAAATAGGATTGGAGCTGCACGCCGGGAATTCAGGGCAAAGCGAGACACCCATTTCATAAAATGGCAAACAAATTTAAATTTTCTCTTATCTAACAAAAGAAATATGTTTTATCGAATTGCCTTTAGTTATGTTATTGTTTTTTTATATATAAAAACAACACTCAAAATAGAAAAAAAAACTACTTTGAATATTTATTACACAAGAAAAACAAACCATTTTCGGTTTGAATGTTGATTTTAGAGAAAAACAACAATTTCAAATACTGATTTCAAAGAAAAACATCCACTTTGAATACTGATTTTTCAAGGAAAATTTATAACAATGTGATTACAACATGATGATACAGCTTTTGTCTCATTTTAGTGTTTTCACCCGAAACCCTTCATATCGGCTCGTTCTTCTTCTTTTCATCAACAACACGTCATAAGGCCTCAGTCTGATAGCAGAGAGCATGAGAATCAAAACAGAAAGTGGAAAAAGGAAAGAGAGAGCGGAGAAGAGGAAGAAATAAAGGTTTGATATCTTAAATTAATAAGACAGAATAGTAGATGGAAGAAAGCATAAAATATAGAAGAAAAATAGTAAGAGAGGAGACAGACAGACAGATAGATGACAATAAAGAGATAGAATAGACAGATAGATGACAAATAAGTAGATAGAATAGATAGATAGGTAGACAGATAGAGATGACAAGGAATTCTCTGGTCACTTGTGCGTATTATCTGCAAGTATATTCCAAGATGCCTTAAACCACATACTTCAGTCAGTCAAAAACCATAGTGAGGAAAAAGATCTCTACCTCAATCCATCAAAAACTAAAATCATGGCAACTGACAAATGTACTGATGTCCCTGAGCTTCTTGTTAACAATGAAGAGTTGGAAAACGTCGAAACCTTTGTTTATCTATAAAGAGATAGAATAGACAGATAGATGACAAATAAGTAGATAGAATAGATAGATAGGTAGACAGATAGAGATGACAAGGAATTCTCTGGTCACTTGTTGTGCGTATTATCCGCAAGTATATTTCAAGATGCCTTAAACCACATACTTCAGTCAGCCAAAAACCATAGTGAGGAAAAAGATCTCTACCTCAATCCATCAAAAACTAAAATCATGGCAACTGACAAATGTACTGATGTCCCTAAGCTTCTTGTTAACAATGAAGAGTTGGAAAACGTCGAAACCTTTGTTTATCTTGGTACACAAATAAAAAAAGATGGGAAGATCACACCAGAGATTAGAAGGAGGCTTGCTACTGCAGCGGGCAAGCTAAACAAGTTTCAAAAGTTGTGGAAATGCCAGACACTTGTTACCAAATTAAGAACTCTGAAAGCATACATATTTCCGGTAGCAACATATGGATGTGAATCTTGGACAATCACAAA
>BMAT01003620.1:1167607-1178903 GCA_019649035.1 Elysia marginata
GATGAGTTTGCTAAATTCTGTTATGTAAATTTAAAGTTTCACCTCTCCCGAATATCATACTGTTTCCAGATGTGATTGCCTTTAGAAATTTAGAAAAAATTAATTCTTTTGAATCTGTCAATGAATTGAAGCTTTGTCTACTGTTCTATTTAAAGAAAATAATTTTTTTAAACGCACCAATTATATTTGGCTTTATAGCAGCTTTCTTTCTAATATTTAATGAAAGATTTTTTTTCTTCAAATTTTTGTTTTTGGTCCATCGAATTCAAGATGTCTCAAACATACATTTCTTTTTCTTCTGTTTATTAATGAAATGTTGGTATCATGTCTACTGCTGCTTTGCTATGGCCTGAATAAAAATGTATCTACATGAAATTTTATTACTCATGTTTTTCTTAATTTCTACACCATCTTTCAGATTTCAAAGAATGAGGGTCTTTATTAACTTGATTGTGGGATTTGTTTCGTTGTTTGTTTTTTTCATAGTCATAAAATGACACACTTTAAGGAAAAAACCCATAAAACCGACCAAAATATTGTATGCAATGGAAACCACTTACTTGCAATCTTTATGGAAATGAACTAAAACTTTGCTCGAAAGAAAATTAGATATACATTAAATTACCAAAGTCACTAGGGTGCCACTAATGGAATCAAGGATTTTCTGATAAATAAAAAAAAAAAAAAAATTATAACTTTATATAAAATGTGCCACTGCCAGCCTTCATTTTAGATTTATAATCAAATTTGTTGCCTAAAAATTTAAATTTTTAAAGTTTTTAAACATTAAGTGCTTGTCCTTTTCTTTGACAAAGTTGACATATTTAGAGAGTTTCCAATGGCACAAGCAGTAATTTCTATTTTACGAACAAGCCCCCCCCCCAAAAAAAAAAAAAAAAAAAACCAAACAAAAAAAAACTGTTGAAACTTAGGCATAGGGTAATAAGTTATTGATGGGTAGAAATTGCATTTGTCGAATGATATCATGGTATGACTTTTTGTCGTCAATGCTGTTGAACCACTTCATAACATCACTTGAATTCCGCCAATGTTTTGTTTTTCACTGAATCGGCGATTTTTTGTCTAGTATTTGCTTTTGCCTATTTCTGAGTCGAATGGGTTTATAAGGTTGGAAATAGGTTTGTTATGAAAGTTTTTCTTATGGTCCTTTAGAGTGATGAATGCATCTAGTTTTGTTGTTGTGTTCTTAATAACAACAATACCATTGATTGCAAAAGCTTGGAGTGCCTCAAAATTAGTAAAAGTGTAGAAAGACCTTTCATTTTTTGTTACTCCAAAACACACAAAACAAAACAAAAACAAGTTTCCATTTTATTGTCACCAAAAGTACCTTTATTTCTTTTCTTTAGGAAATCAACAGTCCTTATTCCTATGCCAAAAAAAAAACCCAATAAAAAAACCTTAAAATATACATCTCAAAATATACCACGATTATCATTTTGAACTTGATTTAGGCAACAACTTGTTTACTGAGAAAATTTTCTTTCTTCCTTCTCAACAAAATGGCAATATCAAAAACAATTTCTACATTTTAAAAAATCCAGTAAATCTTTACTAGGGAAGAGGATAAAAAAATACATAGCAATTAACTTAGTTAAGGGCTCATGACTGTGACCTTGTCCTTAACAGATTAAAAAAAAACCCAGCCATATTTAAAAAAATATCTGGACGGATAATACATTGCTTCTAATATTAATGTTTTACCATTGTTTGATATCAGTGCAGTGAATTTATATTTCATTACGGTATAAATAGACAAACAATTGAAATGTACCAAGAGCAGTTTTGAAAAGGCATGGCAAGTGACATGCTTACATGCTTCAGGTCAGAATGCAAAATCAGAGCCTCTTTCATGGTTCACAGAGAGAGAAAAACAAATTATAAAACAGGTTTATTCAAGAAATCCTAAATTTTCATACTTTGTGGGTAGTCTTGTCAGTTTGGTTGTAATTACAGTTGGTATAAACAAAGGTTTTTTCAGAATATGACAAATGTTTCATTTGTAAAACATAATTTAAACTGCTGTAAGGCTTGTCTTTCAATATTGTTGATGCCACAACTCTAATACCCCCACCCTGCAAAAAAAAAAAAGACTAAACAGAAATTTATATTTATCTATTTGCAACCATTACTTGATACTATATACCATTACACATCCAATCACATATGTTCCAATTACAAGGTTTTATGATATAAAAGAGAGAAAAAAGATAAAGCTAATTTGGATTCTTCAAAATAAACTGAAGGTTTTAGTTATTCACAACTTTCAGTATTTCACACAATCAAACCAACTCGTATATATCAATAATGATGCTTTATAGAATTTTCCTAAAATCCTGATTAGAAATATAACGGGAAATAAAAGAAACACTGAAATTGTCCTCAACATGTCTAGGAAACTGTTATCTGTAGATAGGTGTTATCAATTTTCTAAGAAAGCAAAAAAGGCAGGTCAGAAGTTCCAGGAAATAGAACTCCATTTGCAAATAATACAATTTTGTGACAGATTAAGACAATGTTTATTTATCAAGTAGAGCACGCTCCAATTTTAACAAGTGGCATAAAGCGCTCGGAGGGTTCAAGTTCATGAATACACAATAGTTTTAACAAATGTTCATATGCACAAGTCAATTTGCTCACAAGTTTTTCGCTCTTTGACGGTGGCTGCTGTAGGCTGGCAGCATACTTATTCTTTTCCTTCCATTTCCATATAAAACCACAGTACTTCATTTTTTTTCAAGTAAAAGGCAAGAAATAATCCTAGAGTTTCTAGAAGTTTACTAATCATTTCTGAATCACAGACAACAGTTTAGTCAATACAATTTGAATCTGGATAATTTGAATATTCACTTTCATCAAACCAATTTTTCTTTCGAAAGGTGAACTGACACATTGATTTTTGGAAAAATCAAAGTTAAATTTTGTTTTCATGGGGCTCCGAATGTCCAAACTAGACTGTACATTTACAAAAACAATAAAATAATGTAACACAGTCTAATTTACTTTTTTGTGATGAGAATATGGAAGGTAAGGCTCGGTAAGCTGCCAGCCTCTTTCCCTACAGCCAGGGTAGGTTTTTGTTGTTCAGTAAAATGAACAAAAACATTACAAGTCAACAAGGTGGAACAGCAGAAAAAAAATCAAGCCAATCTTTGGAGCCTGTGTTTAGAGCCTCATATTTCCACTTTCACATAATTTGCGTGTAAAACAAGGAGAGGGATTGTCAAAGAGTTTAATGAATAATAAAAAAAAAAGGTCCCCAACTGGTCAGGGAATTAGGGAAGAAAAGTTGTGAACCCTGCGATAAGTTGGGAAGTTAAGCACATGCCCTCCTGATCCCCTAACACAGATCGCGCAAGCTAAGAAAATTTTTTTTTAATAAAATCCCAATCCCTGGTAAAATACACCATCTGTATTTGAAGTTCGCCTTCATGAAGCTTCAGTCTGAAGTAAATGAGTCTTAAATCTTCCAGTAAAACATCGACTACACATAAAGTATAGTTCAAGTTGATTTAGCAATGTCAGATTAGGTCTGTTCTAAGGGTTTACACATGTTTTTATAGACCTAATTCATGGTGAAGTGGTGTCTTAGGCATAAATCTAGAATTGAGGGCGCAAACCAATACTTTGTGGAAATACGAGGGCGGAGAGAGGCTTTAGAGAATGTGGACCTTGCTTGGATAGGGCAAAACATTTATTGAATTAACAAGTAACATTGTTATAGTTTAGCTAAAATCTTTAAGCATTATATAAGAACAAATCAACAAATTTTCATGCAGCATATAATTTAATGCAATTGTAATGACTTATAAATTTGTGACATTAAATGTGAGATTTACCAGGTTAATGAAAGGCTGGCATCTGATAACAATTTGCCATGATTTCTATAAAATTTACTGGCCTTCCATCCCATCACAGCAGAACAAAAAAAAAAACAACTTGAAACTCTTCAATATTCAAAACAGCAAAAAATGTATTTGGCTTATTGATAACTTTCCTTGCTCTGACTGGATGACAGTCTTCATGCCAATACAAAATATTTGGTTGGTCAAGCAGCACAACAAAGTAGATTAATTAAAAAAAGATCAGTGCAATGAAGGGACCTCCAGTTGACTCATCAAACAATCTTGCTTGCGGGATCACAACTAGTCTAAATTCAGAGAGAGCAATTGTATTTAACTCTTGGGCATAAATAACAACCGTTCATTTCCGAATGGATTCATGTACATCTTGAGTAGTTCACAGTAGCTTGTGTCTAACATTATTGAAAAATCGAAAGCGTGTAGACTGAGATGCAAGATTAAGCCGTACAATAAGGAGGTTTTGAATTTCTGCGCATTTGCAGTAAAACTGTTATCACCATTATTATGCTCATAAAGTTTCATTTTCATTTTAACATCGGCAGGAATTTCAAAAAGTTTTGAAAAAATTGTCAAAATTATAAAAAAAAATACAACAGTAAGGCCTGATTTATATACACTTACAAACCATAAAAAAAGTGTAAGCTGGCTTAAGGACGGAACTGTAAAAAATATTTTTTCTGTATAAATATGTTAAAGTCTCAGCAGTAAGTTTGTGGACGGACAGCGTTAACTGATAAAACAGCTCACACAATATGATAAGTCAATACTGTATAAACAGTCAGCTCAAATAATTACAGGCCAAGCCATTTCTCTGTTCCAGACACGTACATTTTCCGGATTAATGAAAGTCAAACTCTTCTTTTTTTTTTTTTTATTTTTAAAGGAACAAGTCACCCTCACATAGAGATTGGCACAATGATCCAGAATTGAAATACAAAGATCAGATTAAAAAATAGCAAAAAGTTCCTAAAATGATGTCAAAATTAATCAACCATACTTGAGTTTCAGAACTTCAAATAGTGGCTATATTTATCTACCAGTACTTCAGTCAGTAAAACATAGCACACTGTAATGATAAGTAACAATAGGTTTAGTATATAAGTAGAATTATATCTTAAAGCAGATTCTAATCAAAACGGTTGATTGTCCTTTACGAGAATTATCTAACTTACACAGCAAACGGAAAAAAACTGGTTTCTATTCCGCTTGCTTTCCATATGAGATGGTCATGGCAAATACTTGGGGTTCATGAAAGACAAAACGACAGGTTTATGTTTGTGTTGCAGCTTATCAGTGCCATGGTTTGTTGTCATTGAAAAGGCAATGACCGGGTTAAAGGTGATTATAACATAGCGAAAGCAATTCAGAGCATTAGAAATGAACTAACATGTGAATGTCAAATGTAGAAAGATTATGTACAATTAATTGCTGACAGGAGCTGTGAGCTAGAAAACAGGATGTACACAAATTGCAAAGAACGTTTAAAATATAATGTGAAGTGCATTCCCTTTTTTACAAGTTGCATAGATCAAAAGTTCTGTTTTGTACTTAAATACTGAATGCAAAGTACAATTGGTTGGTTGTATGTACAGATTACATGATTATTATTGAAGATGAATACATTGGAAGAAATAAAAACCCTTTGAAATTTGCCGATGGACTCCTTGCGTTGAAGACGGTAGTACGATAATAATGATACCACAACAATGCCTTACAGTTTACTCCATCCCCAACAGCCGATTTTCTTCTAATTCAACTCAACATCTCGAGAGGCCAAATTTTGCCATATAGTCCCACCTACAAGTTTGATGTTGTAATCTTGTTTGCTCAGGGGTCTGCTAGTCAAGAAACTTTCCTCTACTTATTAAATAAGGTTGAATCATACCAGCTGACGAGGCGCATTCCGAGATGTTACACTTTCACACAGCTACATGAAATTTGCTCCGCCATTTGTGTCGGCCAGCGGCACAGCTGTCTCAGAACGATAGTTGGGGAAACCTACCGCCCTCCAAACCAGAAGAAAACAGTGTCTGTTTGTGGAGTGGGAAAGTTTTTCAGCCTTTTGGTATACTTATAATAATAGGTCATCCTAGCCAATCATGAGCTTGCTATGACTATAAGAAAGGTTGGGTAAAGCTTGAGCTTTTATCTCATCATCCATCGCTGATGAAAGGAGATGGAGACAACTACTAGCTATCGTTTTGGTCCTGCTATCGGCCTGGTATTACAAGGAGTCTAAGGTCTCACAACCTGCCTCAATGAGTCTCAGATGTTAGACACAGGAAATCAAACAAAAAAAATCTTGTTTTAGAAGAGAGAATTTCAAACATTTTCCTACTTTCAACAAAAATTCCATATTTATAAATCAAATTATGATTTCAAATGCCTTTAAAATAATTAGAGCCTTGAAAAAATATATCAACTAACCCTCAGCATATTGGCTTTTGGAAAATCGGGAATATATTGCGATATCCATACATTTGTTAATGAGTTTATTTTGGGGTAAATTTCTCCCTATATTGAAATAAATTGTTATACCTTGACACAAAGCATCAAAATGATAACTATGACACAAAATGATATTTGAAAAAAAAAAAAAAGAGAACAAGTCATGAAATTTCTGTAAAATTATCCAAAATGGCTGGCCTGTTTCGACTCAAAATAAATGTCTAAGAACGTGTCAGTTGAAAAACCAAACTTATTTTGACAAGTTGCAAGACGCATCGCAAAAGAGACAAGTTAAAAAAAAACACCAAATCAATTGCAAAATGATATAAGGCAAACCAGTACTGTTTCAACACAAAAGAATTAACTAAAGCTAAACCTGTTATATAATCTCTAGTAAGAAATCCACAGCAAGTTTATTGTTTATGTACAATAGGCATCGGTCTAAAGGTAGATGATCAGCTTTCAAATCGAGAGGTCTAGGGTTCGAGCCCTGCTTCGGTAAGTCGACATAAAGCTCTTGAGAATGGCTAATTTGCACACATTTTGCCTCTCTAATACATTAACGGAGTAACGACAGGCAGTGAAAGATCATATCAGTATGCTAGAGTGATGCGCTTTAAAATGCTGTTATTCTGCAAGCTCAGCAAGTGCTTTGGTTGATAATTATCTGTCAGGGAACCCACGTAAAGTACTAAGAGCCTTATAGTAGATTAGGCGCAATATAAAAATGCTCTTTACTTTACTTATTTTACAATTACATTGACTGCATATCACACAAAAAAACTGGTAGTCCATTTATCAAACTCTTTCCATCTGTATATCTCAAGAGAAACTCGGACTAAATCATGAATGTTTAAATTTTGCAAGCCCTAGAGAGTAGAATAGGGAAACTCTCTGACTCACACCTTCAGGAATAGTATTACATAAAACCTCAAATATCTTCCTGACTCAAACTATGAACTTATTATCTCTTATTGCCAACTTTTTCATCATTTCATAACAATTAGTTATTTGTCCGAGGCTTTGGCTAGCAATTAATGTACTACATATCATTTCATTACCGTAACAGTATGAAACTGAAACAACATTTTGAAATATTCAACTGTATTATTAACAAAAAAAGGTTGGAGGTCTTTTCACTACAGGGCAAAACTACATAGGCTTACATATGAAATAGTTTTAGAGAATGGTTTTGAAACATTCTTTGTGTTTGCATATTAAATTGTTTAGCGCAATTTTCATCAGCTGTAAATGGCTCATTATTTGATCATTGAATCATTGGCCTTAGATTTTATGATTTCTGTAAGCCTTGTAATAGACTTGAATGCCTGTATTGGGAATAGATAAGCTGATCAAAGTGCCATTTTGTCCTAATAACATAAGATAAAAAAGGCTATTCTACATTCTCTATCCATACAAGAAAGCTATTCTTACATGAAAGTACACACACACACAAAAAAATCATTTTATAGATATAAAGCACAAACCTGTAAGTACGACAAATGAATATGGAATATAAAAAAAAACCTATACAGGTGACTCAATATTGTATTTCTAAAGAGAGTAAAGCACACCACACAGTTGGCGTTATAACATCAAGGTTTAAAGTGCAAAGCAAAACGGGTCATAGAGAACACAAACTAAGAAAAACATACTATCAAGCAAGGTCCAACATTCAAAATTGAGCAAGATTGTTGTCGTGAAACACTTAAATGCATCCATCAAAGAAAACTTCGTCATTTTTATCATAGTTCAGTTTAATTGACATAAAAAAATCAATCCCCAAGTCAAAAAGTGTTTATTTTTACTGCCGTTGCATTCAGTTTCAGCAAATTCCTGCAATTATATGGTGTCACATCAGCAATGGCCAGCATCTACTCTTCTCATTTGAAAAATATTCATTAAGGATATCTTAAAGTTATTTCAAACAATTGTCTTGTCATTGTATAATTTTGGAAGAACTTCATTCATTCAGTCACAGCGGGGCCTTTTTCAAAAATTCTTTACTAATGCGCTAACAAACCATTCTCTATATACAATAAAAATTGCAGAGAATATTTTATGTTAATAAAATCTACTACAATAAATTTTTACTCAAATCCTTGCAACTTAGCAAACCTGTTATCTTTCTGCAGTTTGAAGCCTGCAAAGTAGGTTTCCTCTTAAATCAATTTTGATAGATTAAGCACTAGTATAAGCATTTCCAAACCACAGGTCAACATGTGCAGATATTCAAATCATGAATATTGAAAATTTCTGTAAAAGAGTCAAGATTTTACTTTCGCTTGGTATAAATTGAAAGTTTATGATGTTTTTGTCTTATTTCAGAACAAAACCATTTGAATATAAGACAATCAACTAGATAACTGCTTGTGGTCTCTGTAAATCTGTTGCAAATATGGAATCTCTTAATGAGCTTTTCTACTATTTTCATTTTCTTGTGATTGAGTTTAAATGATCCCCGATCTTCCTAATGCAAGAACTTTGTCTTAATCAGTATATAAAAATTGTTTTTTTTTTCACTGCTCTTTACTCAAGGATTTAAATGAACTTCCCAACAATTTATACATCTCAATTTGTTACAATTCTGCTAGTGGACAAGTTTTGTGTGAACACTACTCATTCATATTTTTCTGAAATAGCTCTCTAGAGGAATAGGACTGTTGTTTCACAAACCTCTTTTGTGTGTAAAAATCCAAAAAGGTATAATTGTCATTGAGCTGTACTGTAGGATGGGTAGTTCAGCAGAAAAAACTCCAGTGCTAAATCTATCATCTTAAGTACCAAGCGATCAATTAATAATACTTTAAAAGAGTTTTAGCTTTTAAGATTTACATAATAGCCGTACAGAATGACAGAATACAGTAGAAGCTGTTGCTTTGACTTTGGTAAACAATCATATTATACCCCGGGGTTCCCCACATTCGACTAACATTGAGTTTCTGGCCTACCAGTGCCCACTCAAGCTGGCTAAGTCTGGGCCACCCCTGGCTGACATGAGAGAGGGCGGAGGGTCTGGGGAGGGAAACAGCTCGCTGGCACTATTCCCACCGGCTGTAAGAGTAGTTGACGTCACACGAATTGCACCCCCATCTGTTGGTGAGGATGGGCGTCCTCCAACGACGACAGAGCTAGAGGGAGAGCCAGGCCGCGGGATGGAAGAGGTCATGGGTGTCAGGGTGCGTCGCTTGTTTAGATCTAAGGATGAAGATAAGAACAAAATCATTTGTGTATTTATGAAAATGTGGTTTGGTCACAATAGAACAATTGTAATCTTTATAAACAGCACCAGAAACAGATGTTGTGCACATTTACACACTTACACTCATCACCCACCCAACTAAATACAGAGACAGAGCAAGAGGCGGGTAGAAGTGTCACTGACACACAAAACCCAATACTACTTTCCACATATATTATCTCTCTAATGTAAACACCATCAAGCAGTGTTTTTGAGGAGGACAGGCACAAAAAAAGTTCAGGAACATTATTTTTCATTATCTCTGCTCACTAAAGGCAGAGGGGAGGGAAAATTTAAGTTTTGTTTTCACAATTTCAGTGCTTTCAGAGGGAAAATATTAAAGCAGGGGATATTTCAACCAAGTGACAGGTAATGAGACAGCTGAAGGTGTGAGCTTTTCTAGGTGATCTTGGGGCATGCTGCCATGAAATCTTTGAAAAATTTACTGAAAATACAGCTATTTTAGAGCACCGATTTACACTAAATTCTGTTTCTACATGCACTTGCAATTTTAAGGAGTTTTTCAGAGATTTATTTGTTTCAACAAAATATGAAAGTCTACATTTTCCTCAATTGATGTAGCTAACCTTGACTTTATCAGTAATAAGACATGCTCTTTAGGAACTTGACTCAGTAGCTGTACACTGAAGTTTCTGCAATAGCATGGGTCCTAAATTAACTTCTTGTGCATTAGAGTAAACAGGCTTTGCTGTGCTGTGTAATCCCAAATTATAGACTGTTTCCATTTTATAGCTGTTAACTCATGTTAAATTCATTACCATCTATGCCAAATGGTCTATATCTACATCAGATAAAAACAAAATTTAAATGCTTCTGTCTTTTCTTCTTCAAGAATGTAATCTCCACTACTTTAAGGCTGCTATTCTCTTAAACTTGAGCAAAAAAAAAGTGCTTGATTTTTCAGCAACCTTAACAAGAAATATAAAACATATTAGTAGTTCATTACTATCAGTTATGAATAAAGTACCTGCAATCGCCAAAAGCATTTTGCGGCGAGCTCCAAAAGTTGATATGCCGAGTTCTCGTAGATCATGGTCTGACAGGGTAAGGAAGGTGGAAAGATCAATCTGAGGAAAGAAAGGTTTTCTTCTAAGCTAGGTCATTGTTTCATATTGTTATGATAAAAGTTTTAAAGCTCTTTATCGGTAAAAAAAGGGTTTTCTTTTAAGCTGAGTTATTGTTTCATATTGTTATCATAGGACTTTACATGATGGCTACCAGTGGCAGCAGAAAAACATTTTTTAAAGCTAGGCCATTGATTGCTGAGAGACTGAGATGGAGAAAGATTGCCATGTTTGCAGCCATCAGGTTTACCCTACAACTGCCTTGCGGTCATGGGCCATTGTTTCATGTATTATGATAAATTTTTAAACAGTTGGTATCAATTCATTTTGAATGATGAAATTAGTATGACTTTTGACTTTATAATTTCCATATACATACCAAGCAATTCACAGACAGAGCCCCCATTACCATGAAAGCTCCTTTGAGCACAGATACCAATAAAAAACTTAAAAACCAAAACTTTTCATGAAATTAGCTCTGAGTATTAAAATTGGCCAACATCCCAATATCCTTTAAGCATTTACAGCCAACTTGTGAAATCAGGTATCTTAACTGTGACAAAGCACAGCTCATTTCCTTGGCCACAGGGCTTGTATGTCTACATGTATTTTATTATGTCCATTTTTATACGTATATT
>BMAT01003622.1:0-17310 GCA_019649035.1 Elysia marginata
AGTAATAAAAAGTACAGTGAATTTTTAAAGCAACGTTTGTTCTTTGAACTATATTTTCATCTTGACAATATAATTATTTTTGTTGTTCTCGAAAAAGTCATCGCATATTGTTAGACCTCAATTGAACTATTTCGTTTTCTTTAACAACAGTTACAGTACATAGTTTCGGTACTTAAATAATTGCTAAGAACATACGAGAACATTTGTCCAAAATAATGTGAACATCATAAGCGAAAACAATTTTTTTGGTTATGTCATCTTGAATGATATAATTATAACAGATGCCGTGACTGTCTTAGGATAATCAACACTAGCCAAAACATCTTTATAGTGGTTGAGAGCCATTTCAGAAGGTCATGTTGACACGTACAACTGTATTCTCGCAGCCTTTCTCACTTTGACTTACATAATGAGTCCGATAGCAAGACAGGATCCCATGTCTCAGCCGAACTGGTTTTGGTTGTTTCTGTCTTTCTCAGCGGCCTTAAGTGAAAATGAAACTGTGCAGCCCTGCTCTCTACTCTCAATAAAATTGTCATCACAGAGGAATTCTTGTGATACAGCAGCAAAATTACTACAGACAAACTATATAAATCAAGCAATCTTGCTCTTCAGTCTAACTTGAACCTTCACCCCTTGTCCCCCTCTCCGCCTCTCTCTCTCTCTCTCTCTCTCTCTCTCTCTCTCTCTCTCTCTCACTCTCCCTCCCTCCCTCTATCTCTCTCTATCTATCTATCTATTTCTCTGATCCCTTACTCTCGTTATATTTCTTCCCTTTGTATCTTATTTAAGCGGTACCATACAAAATAATAGTGATTTAACAACCAATAACGTTACCATAGCATGAGACCGACGCTGGACAGTCCCACATGGAGTGGGAAAAAGGAAGTGCTCCCTCGCGACTCTCTGGAAAAAAAAAGGGGGGGGGTTAAAATGTTCAATTAATTTTACTCACAGCATAACGACCTTTCACAACTAAAAGTTAGTCAAAGATATATAAACATACGTAATAAGAAGTAGATAGTATTTATTTGTCAATGTATCGTACAGCATAAACTAACAAAAGAAGCTACCTTATCATCTAACGAAAGGGGTCATGATAAAAATAGAAAGCACAGAGAAACGACTGTATTGTTGTAAATGTATGAGCATCAGTTCCTAGTATATAGAAGGCAATAAATGGCAGTGATGCCAAACTCGCCCTATGAATAAGGCGCGGTGTATTTATCGAGTTTCAATCTTGTGTCGTCACATTTTGTCCTAAAAGAGTCCAAGTCAAAGAAACATTGTGAAAAGCTAAACTTTCTTCTTGTAATGAAGCATATTCGAAAAAAAATACGATGAGTAAATCTAATTAACTTCAAGAAAAACCTCGATGACAGTTATGCCAGCTTAACAGAAAGAAACAAAATCCTCAACAATCTAAGACAAATGTCTTTCATTGGTATTTTTTTGAGAGAGGTTGCATATTATACAAGCTTCTGCCTACCATTTCCATCACATTTTACGCACTTCTGCTTACCATTTCCATCACATTTTACACACTTCTGCCTACCATTTCCATCACATTTTATACATTTCTGTCTACCATTTCCATCACATTTTACACAATTCTGCCTACCATTTTCATCATATCTTACACACTTCTGTCTACCATTTCCATCACATTTTACACACTTTTGCCTACCACTTTAAAAAATGGTAGACGGAAGAACACACATAAACAAAATTGATTGGCCCGTCTCATTTGCTGAATTCTGTAGAATTTAGGTTAGATCTAGATTGTAATTAATAATTTGGGTATATTCGGATATGAATTTAGATAATCTAGATTTAGAACTACATTATATAAGATATCTTGATCTAGAGTTTGTATTAGGCCTAGATCTAGACTATGTTTTGGAGGGTGAGTTCTTTGGTTTAAGGCTTTGCGTGTCATGTTTTCTTCTGTGTTAGTCTTAGGGCCTAGGCGTAGTGTTTCAAGTTAGGTGATAATTGTTAATGAAGGTGACTGTTTTCAGTATTTGAGAGAAAACAAATTAAAATAGAAAGACAAGTATTTTAAATGGATAGCTTGAAGTATAATTATTACATGTGGGGCAGGTGGAGAAATGGGCCTGTACAAGAAAAGTGAACCTGTTGGAAAATAAACTTAAAACAACTGTTAAATTGAACCAAATGAACAATTTGAGAAGTGGATAGGCAATTTTTGTCAATAGTTGCTCGTATTCGATTCTTCATGTAATACTGGAGTGACATTTGCCTCGCGGCTAGTTGAAAGAATTCGGATGTTGCAAATTCGAATCCGCTTAAACGTCTTATAAAGTAAGTTTTATTTTTCTGTCATTTTCATTCAATTTGAAATAACTTAAAAAATCAATTTTTTTTTTTGGAATTTTAGATTAATTTCATGCTTTGCTTGAAGTTTGAAAGTACAGAAAACGCGACAACAGACTCATGTGCACTCTCTGCGAGACAATTTTTCTCTAATCTATTTATTCAAGAGTAATAAAAAGAATATCAGATTCTTATATTTTGGCCATTTCTAGTGTTGTTGCTGTCACGACTGATAATGTTGTATATGTAACAACCAGAGAACAAATCTAGCCTTCTTTGAAGAGCTGTTAAGCATCTACGAGACTCCAATCTTTTTTTTTTCTTTCACTGCTAGGACGCCATTCTTCTTTCGTCAGCAAATTTGTAACACTGATAAACTAGGTCTCAGCTTTCTGGTAGAAGGGAGACAAGTCTATCCCAAGCAGATGCCTAAATATCCGTATCTCGATTTCTTATCTCTGCACTCACCAGCAACGATCTGTATTGGATCATAGAATGGTCTAGGCGGATATTAGCAATTACAGCATATATGTATCCGTCTTTGTAGTTGCTGTTATTTATTTGGTTGACACTGCGCACTTATTAGGTTTTTGGAACGTTGCATATTTAACACTCTATTCAGATTAAAAGTTCTCCCAGAAGTGATTAGGAAGTATCATTGAGAACAAAGCTATCATAATTTTACTTCTGCGTTTCCAAACGCATTCGAATTTTCAGTTTTATATTTCATTTACTAGATGAGGTGTACGACAACGTTTAATGTTACCTAGATTTGTGTTGTAATTTTTCTTCTGTTCAATAGAGAAAAAGGATATATCTGCGCATTTATCACCCATGCTATCTGACTTCAGTGCGCTTTTTTCTTTCTTAAGGCAAATAAAAGAGAAGACATTGATTGGGTAAATAGGTAAAACTCGTGTAAAAATTTTGGTACCAGTTTTCTTTAATAAAAAATAGCACGTTCAGTGCTTTTATAAATTTTGCTGACTTATTTAAAATACCAGAGAAATAACTTTTATTCTCTGCGACAAAAGGACCAAATTCACAATATTAATTTTTAACAAGTTATACACAAGAGTTTGTTTCCTCCACAAGTAAAAAATGATTTCGCCTACCCGTGTGGATTGTCTACTATTGCGAGCAGTCATCATTATTCTATCGTGTGTATCCTGCGGAGTCAGTGCTATGTTGGAACTTCGAGACAGCAATGGCGATGTGTGTATGCTTGTCGATGCAAACTTTTCCATCCTGGTTACCGCTAAAAAAGATGGCGATGCCGTGCGCCAGACGACGCTGGAGAACTTCAACCTACAACAGGGCGGTTGCGACGATGCTTTGGCCACGCTGGTCATGAACTGTACCGTTGGGGAGAATACCATGTTTCGGTTCGTGTTCAACAAAGTCGGGATCTCCGTCAAACTGGTATACAGCTTTAGCTTTTACCCCTCCGATCTGTTCCCCGAATTGCCAGGTCAAAAGGATTACACGTATAAAGGTTATATCAGTAAAGGACGCAGAATCAGCAGCGACAAGTCGTCTTTCAAGTGTAACACTGAACAGACAACCCAGCTGACCTATGACCCGGCTTCCACCCCACCTGACGCGGGTTCGTACACCTTCAGTGTCCAGTTGACCATGAGAAACATCCAGGTCCAGGCCTTTAACGTTAAAGATGGAAAGTTTAGCCCGGCTGCCAGGTGCCTGGCAGACTCTAACCGTCAAAAACTATCTGTAGGTGTTGTTGTGGTTGTTGTGGTGCTTGTTGTGCTGCCGTTGGCCTTGACTACCGTGGCTGTAGTTGTCGTATTGCACCGAAACAGAGTTAGTGCTACAGCTGCACCTGTGGGTTGGACTGGTTGGTGGCGTAAGATACTGCCCAAACAATGAAAACCTGGTGTTTCGCATTTACCAGATCAATAATGGTTGAAAGATTGAAGTTATGAAATTCGCAGTGGATTGAACGAGGCTTTCATGGTCATAGCTGAAAACGCTGGCTTTTTCGTATTATTGAATATAATTATTTACAAGACAAATAATTCATTACACTTGTCACATGCCGCCCCTGCTGTTTTTAACACGTAATTTAAACGAGGAGTTCTGTACGGAAGCTTTGTACAATACAAGAAAATGAAAGGGATTGCAGCGATTCGTTGGGGACACTGTGCCTATCCCTTTCTTCATTATTAAGATAAGCATATCTTCAATTAAAAGTATTAATGTAATTCACATTATGAAACACCGCTTGATAAAACGCATCATATTTATTTTTGAAAATTCTGAGTTTTTAGGTGTGTGCCATTTTCTTATACATAGTCTTGAAATAGTCTATACTCATACTTTAATATACAAAGAAAAGATAGGAGCAGAAAAACGTAGACTTTGTCATTTCCACCACGTTTCCATCAAGGTCTTATGGCTCCTTTTGTCACGAAAACCTTCAAATCTTTCTGGTTGTCGGTGAAATCAACAATGTGTTGTTTGCTTATAAAACAATATATTTTGTTCGTATCTCAATACTGTCCCTAAACCCTGTTGCTTGTTGGAATATTGTGAGACAAAACAATAGTTATAAAAACGCTAAGGCAACAACTTCGCTTCTTTAGAATAAAGCCGGTTTCACATGACGCGTTTCCCGTATGGAAGACCCCGGACCGTCTCCGGACCGGAGACTTTCAAAAGAATTCTGATCTTATAATATATCACCTGCACCCTTTCACATGGAAACGCATTATTTTGAAGCAAAAACGGATAACCGGTCTAGAGCCGGTCTAGAGTTTTAAGTATCCGCACGGGCTACCTGTCATGTGAAACCGGCTTAAGAAAATTTTAAGTTTACCCTTATAAAAAAAAGAGATTTTTTAACAGTTTTATAACGTATTTGTTTCATTTTTAAAGCAACCAGTGAAAACCATGCACAAGTTGCACAGATTAGTATACAAATTTCGGGTCAATCAGCCTGTAAAGAGATAATTGTTAAATCTTTTTCAAACATAGTGAACTAGAGGAATAAATATTCTGTAAAAAGCGTTTCTTATGTTAACCTTTTCGACGTTTGACTGGTTTCCACTGGTCACGACGCTAGTAAATACTTTGTGTCGTTGAATCTTGTCTTTCCTATTATTTTAGGGTTTCGTTATGCATGAAAAATAAAAAAGTGACATGAGAGGTGACATTTTGTTCGTGTGTATTCGCAGTCTACAAAATATCTTTGGGAATTCCTCAAGAAGAAAGTTGTGAAGCTGCTTTCCATCTTTGTTATTAGCAAGTTACATGTTTACGCAAGGCAACAGAAGATACACCTGGCTGAAATTATTTTGGCCTTCGAAACATAACTGCCATTTGCTAGATGAATCTGTGTATCTGTTACAATTTCCGCTTTCAGGCCTGCTTAAGTTTGCTCCGAAGTTCTCACTCTCTTCGACGAGCGGTGCTATAAAAATTGTATTGTCCTTCGGGACTTAGTGAATGTGTGTTACCGAAAATACATAATTATTGTTAGTTTCAACAATTTTTTTATTGATTAGGTATGTGTAGCGATTGTTTTCGTGTATTTTTTACCTTTAAAAACTCTTTTTTTCGTTACTTTTAATTGAAATATTTTTCTTTTGCACTTCAGTGCGTTTGCATCCCTTTTGATTTCTGCCTAATACATATGGCTTAAAACTCTGCAAATATGTGAGTCTTTTGTACGCCTGTTTGTTCTCTCTCTCTCTCTCTCCCTCTCCCTCTCTCTCTCTCTCTCTCTCTCTCTCTCTCTCTCTCTTTCTTTCTTTCGCTCTCTCTCTTTATATATACATATATATATATATATATATATATATCTTTTTCTCTCTCTCATTGTTCTTTGCCACTGACGTATGATTTGGAATTGTTTTTTGGTCTCTTCAAAGAGCTTTCTACCCATTCTCTTATTTCATTCTATTTTTCGGTAAACTATTTGGCTCCAAGATGCAATTCCGCCTTTTGAAATTGACAATAAATCTGTTTCATCAATTTTAAACTGTTTAAAGTTTTGCTAATTATTTTTCTTTTCTTTTTTTTCGGGAGGGGGGGGCATGTTAAAAAAAATTAAAAAATTAGGCCACCTGCGAAGCACTCACGACACAAGTCATAACATAATATTTTGCTACGATACACACACACACTAGCTAGGGGAAATAACTCACGCTAGAACTGATGAATGGCCGACAGTGAGGCTGACTAGGCGGTGCTCTAACAAGGATCATAGAGGGCCGATGCTTAAAAACTAGAAAAAGAGCGAAAAGTTAGGGGGGGAGGGGGGCAGTCTGCCAGGAGACGGATGAGCAATGAGAGAAACGACAATAAACAGCTCGACACTCGAGAATAACCTCCCCCTGTCCCACAGACCACACACAGATGAAGAACGAGCATGCATTCCCTGTGAGAGGTTATTTCTGTTAAGCTATAAAACAATATTGCCTTTTGGCTATTATATAAACTTTATTTCCATAGCAAAAGCTTATTTTTGGAGGCAAGCAAGCTAACAGGAAGCTGTGTGTCCGCTGAATAAAAACACTCCTTAGTAGCATAACTGTGGCTCGTGTATAGAGAATAGGCATGAAATTTTCCAATAGATTTTATTTTAACAAATGGTTTGTCATGTTTAGGCGAAAATCACGTGAAGGTAATTGGTTAATGGGAAGGCAGTGGGGAAGGGGGGTGAGACTGTTCTTCTGAGCAATATAGATTTAAGGAAAGTAATGTCGGTTAAAAAGAGGGGAGATGATAAGAGAGAAAAACACGAGTGTGTTTGAGACAGTGAGAGAATAGTATAAGTTTACTTTTCTTTTAATTTAAACTTCTATATAACAAACGTTCTGTACTCACAGTAGAAGTGGTAAAGGTTGAATCTGATGGCCTGGGTAACTATTGGTTGTTTTCAATATAATTACTTACAGAAAAAAATTTACTTGTTGATAAGTTTGTATTGATTTAATAAACTTGAAGAGAATCGAAGGCTCTTTTTCCTTGTATACTATACTCACTTCAGTTTGAACGGATTAGAAATGTGCGTTGCCCTTGACTTTGTAATGTAAAGAGCGTGTTTATATAGCCCCTAATCCACTAATATGCTCTAAGCGCTTTACATGGGTTCCCCAAAAGACCATTATGAACCAAATCACCTTCTTAACTCACAGAGAAGCAGCAAATTAAGCGCATCGCTCTAGCATACTGACAATATCTTTCACTGTCTACAGTCGGGTAGTACTTTAACGCATGAGTGTGGCGAAGAAATGTGTGTAAATAGCCTTTCTCAAGGAATAAATGTCGACCTGCCGAAAGCAGGACTTGAACCCCGGATCTCTTGGTCCGAAAGGCAAGCGTCTACCACTAGACCACGACGCCACGTGGATATTTACGTTAGATCGTTTGTTCACACCTATATCCAGGCTCTGATAAAGTAAGCACGCGCAGGAGATGTGATCTTAACATATCACTTATCGTGCAATCCATCACTAACTTAACTTACGCGTGAAAAGCTCTATGAACGGGTATATTTATTATTATGTCTTTAAACACACAAGGTGCTCTCTTTAAGAGCAATAAAACCATTGTTATTAAGATGAATTATTGTAAATATTCTGTGCTTACAACCTTACACACTTTTCACGCGGGTTTTTTGCCCGAACTCTCTTTGTGTTAACAGAGGAAACAAAGAACTATTTAGCTATGGCATTGTATCCAGCGAGCTGTGTTTGGAAATTTTGTCTGCAGCTCTGAGATTTACCGCAAAACTGTTGATCTAAGATTCTTTAACTGGCATAGTATCCTCTTCAGCTCCATTAGGATTGTTAAAAGATTGAAGAGGTTTTATTTACGTGTATAGACAATCCGCTTTTTTATTTTTCAAATTGAAAAAAATTGGGGGGGGGTGGTTAAAGAGATGCACTGTGATTAGGCTGATCTGACTGAACTGAACTTGGCCTGAGTGTATCATGGAGATAGAGAGCTGCACTGTATTTTTCGAAAATTAAAGAGGTTTTTGTTTCACCTTATAGAAAAACTCTGGGGAGTAATATACTCAGTGGCGAAAATTTTTTTATTTCTTGAGTCAAATTTAAAAAGAAAATAATCAGGTGCTCTTTTATCTCGCCAATAGGTAGCTAGGTCTCTTAAGACTCAACGAAATTAAAGGCGGCAAGAAAACTACGAGAAATGACAAATTTTATCACTATGCCGTGTACCTGAAAAATAAGAACCCTTCTTCTTGTTCTTTGACCCTCGTCTCGTATGGGAAACTGTATTTTACTTCTTCTTGAAGAACAGAAGTTTAAACATGCAAAACAGTGGACATTTGTAGCTCTATTTTTGTATTTTGGCTCCTCAAAAAATAAACCCCTACTTGCAGGCAAACGATAAGGATGTCTGCCTAATAAAATAATAAACATGGCTTTACAAGAGCGATGAGGTTGTCCGTGACGTTATAGCTATTTTGGAGGTGTCAGGAAAATTATATACGAATCAACAAATACGTTAAAGACCCGCATTATGTTTGAAGGTATGTTTAAACTAATTCGGTAAACATATATTATATGTACAATCTATCCCTAAAAATTAAAGTTCATTTTCAACCATCTACGAATTCTAAATATTATTTCAACCGATTTTTTCTAATCTGATACAAATTTGTGCTAAGAAAGTGTGCATTTTTTAAAATTGTAATTAATTAATTGGTTTTAAAATAAAAAATATTTTGTTCAGTCGAGATCTTTGAAATGCAATGTTTGGCTTTAATAAACGCATAGCGAGTAACAGAAGATCCTGATAAACATATGACCTTCAACAAGAGTTGTTCAACATTTAAAACCATCGGAAAGAGGAAATATACAGATAGAATGAAGAGGCAAACATTAACAGATCTTGATGAACGAGAAATAGCCATTTTTCTTACTTGAATGGTTCTAACCTAAATCTACCTATTGTTGTGAGTTTATGCGTATGTGTGTGTGTGTGTGTGAGAGAGAGAGAGAGAGAGATGAATGTTCTTTTCTTTGATACTGTACTTCTACATTACTTTACTTGTAAGCACTTGAGATAAAAGTAATAATGTAAACATCTGTTAGCTTGACTAACTATTGATTGTTTTCAATACATGTACTTTGAAAACTCTATACTAAATATATAAAACTAAATAATATATAAAACTTTATTTCATTTGATCTACATTTTAATAAGCAGCTGCGGTGGAATAAAGTGACCATCCTTTTCCGTTTCTGTTTTTTTTTTTATGTCTACATGGTCTATTTTCGTATCCATCTGCTTTTCTAGTGCTCTTGTTATTTCTTCCCTCTATTTTCATTAAAACCCCACAAAAATTTTTCTTCATTTTTTCACCCAAAGTAAGAAGCGGCTAAAAGGTATGCGCAATATACAATATGGGATCTTTTTTTTTTAAGTTGGGGGAACATGATTGATACAATGTTATACTAATACCATTCTTTACAGACAACGCTTGGTGCAGCTTTGATGCAAATTTTTGTCTGGCATCTCATCGGAAAAGTTTTGGAGAGAGAAATGGAGAGGCTTGCTAGCGGAAAGGGAGGAGTCGTTTAACACTCTAGAAAGAGAGAGACTGCTTGCTACAGCTCGGCTGCCCTTTTTTAAAAGTGCAAAATATGAAACAGCAGCCAATGTGATTATTTATCCTCATTTCCTTGTACTTTATTTGGCTGATATTATTGAGTGATCAAACTGCAAGACTTCAATGTCTAAAATATTCGGGAGGAAGAGTAACATTATTATTACCACCACTTTTAAGGATATCGAATCTGTACTGTCGAACCTAGCGACTTGTCTTGTTTATATTCCGTCTGGAATGTGGCTGAAAGTGTAACATAGATTGCGAGGAGGGGAGGGGAGAAAAAAGATCTGTGATAGATAAAAGAGTGGAGAAAAAAATTTGTTGAATTAATTTTATAGCTTCCCCGTCTTCCTTGTCAAACAGAAAAATCAGATCTCAGTTTCACAACCAATGCTATGCTTAGATAACAGATATGAACAAATATATGGTGACAATCTGATAAAATAATCTGAAAAAGTAGATTGCGAGAAAAAATAATGATGAAGAAGATAAATTAAACGCTCTGAATATTTTAAAAACTAATGCTCACTTGGTTGCTTAAGAAATAAATAGTGGATGGAAAACACACAAAAAGTATCGAATCAAGTAATTTTATTCAAAGAGAACAATATTCGGGTAGATAGACAATGTCATAGCAATGGAGACATCAAAAGAGTTCAGGGAAAATAGACGTTATGTCATAAGCTCAGACTAGTCAATCGATCATGGCCGTATTTGTTATCATAATACTAGTGTGCAGACTGAGCGCTTTAGAACTGTCTGGTGAATTTGTTCTTTCGCTATAGAATCTCGGAAATCACACAAACAAATGTAGCTCTTGTTTTGACATCAATATTTCGGGAAAATCCGAAGAGGACAGCGTTTAACTGGTTAGAATTATTTTTGTTTAATCTGCTGACGCACGAGCGGCATATAGCATTGTTGAAAGTCATAGGAATAGCAGTTAAAATGTTTTTCACGAAAAAAAGCTTTTTAGTCAATAAGGTCTGAATAATATAAACACAATTTATATAAAACAAAATCAAGGATCGGCAAGTTATCCCCCTTGTCTAATCTTGACTCGGTATGTAGGAAAATTGAGATACTTGTGGTAGGCAAATCGTATCCTTCTGATCACTATGTGGTGGCTGGTCTGGTTTCTGTGTGGTACTATTTAGCTAATTCACTTAATGAACTAGTAGATCCCCCGTTCGTTCGTTGCGAGCTGGCGAGCACACCTGGACGATCACGGCCCACCATGTTTTATCAGCGTGGAAAGTCCAGCACCCCCAACCGGTAACACTGGTCTATTAGATACAGCTAGAGACTGCCCCACCGTGTATGGAAAAACAGGGTGGAACAATTTAAGTTAGAAAGAATTAAGTTACAAAGAAAAACACGGATAAATTTTGTTGAATATTAGATTTATTCAGACTTGTTTTCCTATCCATCGTTTGTAGAGTGTACTTAGAATGTCTAGTAGTGCTATATTTTATATGATCATAACCAAGTTTAAATTAAAAAGTGGAATTTAGAAAAAAGTAAATGATTCACACCATCAGTGCCCTTTATTGTCAGAATTGCGAAATCCAACTCACATTATCTCTATTATACACTGAATTTCCTAATCATCAGAAGAAATGTTTAGCTTCGTTACTGGCGAGCATTGCATCGGCGGAAAAAACAGAAACAAAGAATGAGTAGGAAAGTAAAAAGGGAAAGAGATAAAAAGAGAGACAGACAGGCATACCGAGAGAGACAAGGAGAGGCAGAGAGAGGTAGACAGAGAGAAGCAGAGAGAGGTAGACAGAGAGAAGTAGAGAGAGGTAGACAGAGAGAAGCAGAGAGAGGTAGACACAGAGAGACAGCGAGAGTACAAACTGACTTGCGACGAATCGAAATGAGTCGGATGTCGCAATGTTGATATGAAAAGCATTGCTGTTTAGAACCATTCACTCTTTCTGAGTTTCAGATTTTGTAAACAGTGTGACATTGGTAAAACCTATGTTGATTGAAAATATGGAGGAAAAAACTGAAAAAATCAAACTTAAAAAGGCATGTTCTCAAAAGAATGTCCGACATCAGCACCTGTTTAAGTTAGCCACGAGACAAATGAATGGATTAGAGGAGAGAAAGGGAGCAAGAACAAAATCAAGTTAAGTAGTGTCAGTGGAAAAGTTCAACCTCTTCGACCGCTGTTCTCAAACTAAACATCCCATAGATAAAAGTTGAACACGAAATGAAAGCTTAAGGTGTATGCTATATGAAGTCACCTTAATTTTTTTAATAAGTCACCGTCTCTGTCAACTGCCGTGCACCATCGATGAGCAAGTTGATCAAAAAACGTGTCGGCAAAACATTCGTAATATGAAAGACTGCTATTTTTACCCTTATTGCAAAGCCTTTGACAGTTAAATCTCGATTTTAAAAATCCTTCCTGTTCAAAAAGTGTTTATTTTGTTTGCATCTACACAAAAAAAAGAAAAAAAAGGTTATCGCCCTGCAGCGCGTGTTGAAAATTTAAAAAAAAATTGTTTACCATTACCTCTCATTACTTACTGTGTATCTATACGGGTTTTTTTTCTTTTATTCTATAGTTTCCGGAAAAATCGCACATTTTCTTCAAACTTCATTCCTCATTTTTATTTTGGTTTTCTAATTATTTCCTCTACATCGCCAGTTCTTCCTCCTATTTCACTTTTACGATCACGATAATAATATGATTTTCGCACCTTTATCCTCCCACCCTCACTTTTATTTTTTTTTCCACGGTTTGCATCTTTAAATTCATCATCTTCATCACTGTCGCACGCTGCTCTTTATTTAACCCCAAGTTTTAATCAATAAACATTATCTATTCAAATTTAACCTACATGTTATCCACACTTGTTCAGAGTCTAGAGATTTTTATGGACAAATCTTATAACAGTTTATAACGATACTGTCACAAATTACAGTGAAACAGTACACGGTAGAGGGTGAGGATAATAGGCACTAACCCCTTGCGCCACTAGAGATGCCGTAAAGAGTCGGTTTATTATTCAACTCGACAAGCCTGAAGACAGCTAAGTTCATCCAAGAACATGTCACTGAGAGCAATGATGGCTTTATTAGATTTTCTACGCAAGCGCCAAAGCTTTAGGCTGAAGTTATACTGTGCTCAGTTCGTGGCGGGCAAGAAGGATGAATTCAATAGAGTAAGTATGAAATAAAGGAAAAATTACGACCAGATTTTACAGCAAATGGCGCTGTTTAACCTAATGAGGATTTTCCCCCTATATCAAACTTATTTCAGACGTTCACTTTCGAAAAGTCCATAATTCACGTTTTTACCGAATAAGAACTAAATGACTTTCTAGAACCGTGTAATTCCGGAAAAACTGTTCCATTTATTCAAACACAATGGGTCTGACCTTAATCTACGTCAAAACTTCGGAAACACAATCTGTTCCGCATTTCTTTGTGTGGTTCGACATGAAGACATATTACGTAGATTTAAAAAAAGAACGTTTTTAGATCACCCTTGATACACAATTACGCACACCATCCACCCTCCCACGCACACACTCTTCTCTCTCTTTATTCTAACAAGCTATCAGAGACCACAGAAGATTTAACTCAAATATATATTGAGAACATAACGGAAGCTTATAGGTACTAGGTGTTCAAATGTTTATTTTGAAAAGAATAAGAATGATTTAACTCAAATATATATTGAGAACACTACAGAACGTAAGCTCATAGTTACTAGGTGTTCAAATGTTTATTTTGAAAAGAACAAGAAACAGAACAAACACCGTGAAGAGAAAGAGGACAAAAAGACGAGTGAGATCTCTTATCACTTTTTGGAGGTACAAATTTAAGTCAATCAGAATACAAAAAAACTTTACAATTTGGTGATTGATAAATGAATTTATAAAGAAAATAAGTTTTTTTAACAAGGTTATGCAAAATACCGTTATAGCTAGTCCAATGGAGACTAAATCTATTACCGCTAAAAATAGAATATCGCTGAGCGTGGAAGTTTCTAAACTTTCAAACTGATTTCAATGACAACACGTTTAAAAGCTGCGGCTTTTAGCGGTTCTGATATCGATCACTTACCATTCACACTAAGAAACTAGATCTATTAATAAAAACAGAATATCGCTGAGCGTAAAAGTTTCTTAATTTCCAACCTGATTTCAATAGCAACACGTTCAAAACCTGTGGTCAGTTGGGTATCCTAAGATAGAAAAGAGTAATGAGTGTTTTTATATATCGCCCAATTCAATAGGTTCTCTACGCTCTTTACATGTGTTCTCAGACAAGTCATTACATACCAAATTAAGTTTTTTTAAACTCACAGAGGAGCAGCAAATAAAGCGCATCACTGTAGCACATTGACAAGATTTTTCACTGCCTATAGTCGGCTACTCTGAACTGCTTTCTCAAGGACTAACGCCGACCTGCCGAAACCAGGATTCGAACCCCGGACCTCTCGGTCTGAAATCCGAGCGTCTATAACAAGACAACGACGCCACAATCCTGGGAGAACTGAAAACCTTATCACTCACACTCGGCGTTTGCATTCTATCGATCAGCTCGATCAGGTATCGGAAAATCTAATTTTAGAAAACGCATTTCTAAGGCCTATCACATTTTTCTTTATTTGAAACAAGAAAAAAAGTTTGATAATTTTCTCTTATTACTGATACTCTGATATTAAAATCTTTAGCGTTTTGAATCATGGAAAACGCATTGTCGAAAATAACTAAACATTAGGATAATGAAAACTGCGACATCCCACTGGATCGCCTCGGTCGTGAAATAGTTATGGTACATATGACATCCTAAAAAAACAAAAAGCATTGGATCGCGACCACCTTGGACAAAATTAATCTGTTCTGTCTTCCAGCACATAATGACTTTAGTAAGTCTGTCACAGTGCTCGGTGTTTTCCCATTTATCTGTCCAGTATTGTGGCGATATCAGCTGCAGAATAGATGGGGCACAGGACTCCGGTAACTGTACCTGCAATGCTGCCTGTGGATATATTTTTAGAATCTTTTTTTAGAACGCAGAAAGAATATTATAGTAATAGCTATGTTCTCTTGGAAGCTATTCCTTTCTAAGAAAAACGTTGTTTTTGTTTCATATATTTTAATACAAACCGGTCAGAAAAAAGGCACAAGTATATAGATCTTAAAAGAAGGTTCGGTTCAGTCCTGTTCAGGTGAGAAAGGCTGAACAAAATTAATGAGATGTTGATAAATTCAAAGTTGCAAGGGATCATTTTATGCCATGGCGTTTTGAATGGTGTGTAGATTGCATTTTCTATTAAAAAAACAAACAAGCACAAATTTGTCGAGCTATCATAATATAGATATTCATCAATTTTCACAAGACGAATATAATTCTTAAGCGCTAAAATTCATCCCCGAGTTTGTACAAGTCCAGTGTTTATTAAAAAAAAACACAAAGACACTGATTAACGCATTTGAAAGGCAGAGATGTGGATGTCGTACTGGAATTTTTTTCAGCTCCTACGCGTTTTCTGACAATATGCTATTTCGAAGTAGAGGTAATTCTTAAACTAGGTAAAAAAATTTTCTGTTTATCATAGAGAAAAAAACGCCGACGATGTCGTTTACTTGTTTGTTTGTTTACATTCTCTAAATTTCAGATCTATTGTTATAAATATTACTTTACTTCTACTCTCGTTCATCCATATTAGCTTCCTACTTCCTCAGTCTCTAAGGTGACCGACTCTGTGGCGTAGCGGTAAGACGCTCGCTGAGAGATCGGGAGATGCGTGGTTCGATATCCGGCCGAGTTAAACCAAGGACTTTAAAATTGGTATGATCAGCTGATCTGCCTAGTGTCGGGTATTATGGAGTTAGTGTTAAGTCTGGTCGGCCCGTTGTCAGGAAAATGGGACTGGGTGTGGTGTACGCAAGCGCTCCTTACAGTGTGGCAGCACGCTTTCAATTGTCCCCAGCGCCGTCTCTGATAATACCTCGAAGTCGACTAGGAGGTTAAAATTCAAACTATCAACCAACCAACCAGTCTTTAAGTGTGTAGTATCAGTGTGATCCATTACACATGCTTCTTTATAGATACTTGTGAAAACTTTGTAAGTTTCTCGTGGCTGTAACTAACGTGTAAGTCTGTATTGTTTCTGTTTGCATTTTTTAAAAATTTTTTTTGTTACAATCTGTCAACTTTTTTCGGTTTTTTTCTTTTGAATGTCTTTCCTAAGACTATGCCAGTCACATCTTTGCGGCTCTTCATCTCTCTCCTATTTATTTTAAACCCTCGCTCCTACCCTTATTCTCCTCTCTCTCCTCTCTTTTTTTTACTATTATTCTTCTTGTCTTTCTATTTTTCTGTCAATACTATTCTTCTTTCGCTCTAACCCTAGATCTCCTATTCCTTATTTCTCTAAAAATGTAAACCTACTTTTCTTTCTCTTTCTTTCATTATCCGTCCTATCTCGATAGGTCTTTTCTCTTTCTGTTCTCTTAATTTCACTTATTTTTTTTCTTTCCACCTGTTTATGTCTCGATATCTATGTTCTTATCTCTTCTAGTTACTTTATATTACTCCTCAGCCTCACTCTTTATTATTTGTAAATTTGCTCTAAATTACAGACTTTTACTTCTTTCTGATTTTTTTTACTTTGCTGAAATTTTGTGTGTGTGTGTGTGTGTGTTTTGTTTGTTTGTTCGTTTCTTTTTCTGTTTTTTTTTAATTGTTTTTATTCAATGAGGGAGGGGGGATGTTTGTTTAGCCTCTTTTATGTTCTATTTGTTCAAAGTTTAAGTGATCTGGAATTTCTCCACATTTGAGATTTGATATTATGATTTATGACAATAACTCTAGTTGCGGCATATCTGGGTTAACTCTCATCGGATATGTAGGTCAGTTCGTAGGTTAGCGATTATATCACCCTATTGCTATATTTCACTCTGCTAGTAAATGTTCAATCTACTGAATTAGAGTTAACTCTATAGGGTATTGTATTTCGGGATTAAATATTTGTGTAGTCTATTTCAAGTAAGAAAAACAATATTTACCGGATTTGAATTGGGGCAAATGTTTATAATTAATACTTGGTAACGAAATAAATGGAATTTTTCTCTCCATATATTCAAAAAGTGTTTTTTGATATACTTCTGTAATGTTCTTGTGAGTTCTTTTTTTCAACTCAGAGCTTTATGTCTTTAAAAATGTGTTTAAGATGAATCCAATTAGTAAGGCAGTACAGACACAAAAAGATGAGGGAAAAGTTAGACAGCTAGGTTATTTAATTCTTTGCGAATCCAGAAACAGTCAGCAAAAAAGAAACAAGCGAAAAATTTTCCGGCTTTTTTTTTCAAATAAAAATAAACTGGCCACACGCATTGGCA
>BMAT01003622.1:19716-29798 GCA_019649035.1 Elysia marginata
CTCTCACCCTCTCTCTCATTCTCTCTCTGTCTCTCTCCCACTGTCTGTTTCTATCTCTGTCTGTCTGTTTCTATATCTCTCTCTGTCTGCTTCTATCTCTGTCTGTCTGTTTCTACATCTATCTCAGTCTGTTTCTATACCTATATCTGTGTTCTGTTTCTGTTTCTGTTATAGTTTGTGTCTCTGTATGTTTTATATATATATATCTCTGTCTGTTTTTAAGTATATGTTTGTCTGTTTCTAAATCTCTCTCTGGGTTTGTGTATATATCTCTCTGTGTCTATTTCACTATTTCTTTGTTTCCGTTTCTGTATTTCTCTGTCTGCTTCTAATCCTCACTTTCTGTTTTATATCTCTCTCTGTCTGTTCCTATATCTATTTAGGTATCTTTCTATCTATCTGTGTTTTTTTATATCTCTCTCTGTTTCTATGTCTCTATCTCTCGTTCTTTCCTCTCCTTGTCTCTTCATCTCCCTACCCCTTACTTCCTCTTTCCACAAAGACCTATTTCTACAACCCTTTTAACTATTTACACACGTGACAAGGCCCAGGTTGTGGGTGCACCTGTCGATCCCAGCCCAGGCCTGTGCCCATAGTGATGACGTCACGAGTAATCTGTCTATCAGATTGCTCCTGTTTGGGTGACATTTAGGGGCGGATGTTCATCTCTTTTCTCGACCCTCTGTGTGTGTGGTACTATCTCTAACGTAATATATTCGAATGAGATAGATATGTCTGTTCCTATAAAACCAAAGAAAAAAATTAAGCGATAGTGTTTTTAGTTTTGTGGGGCTCAGCATAACATGTTTTAAGTCCCCTAAGTTTAATGTTTCCCAATTTTTCCTTTTACATATAGACCCAATTTATAGTCCTTTCAATAATTTCGGAGATGCGGTACATTCAATATTTACTCTAAATGACGAAGATATGCTTCGATTCTCTTTAAAAACATCAATAGAACAAAAGATATACAGATAGTAATAGATATATTTATCGATATATTGGTGAGCAGAAAAGAAAAGAGAGATAGAAAAAGAAATAAAATAGACATTGACATGAAATGCAAATTACATTTTTTACTTAAGTTCCTTAGGAAATTAAATGAATCAGGGGGAAAGGCATGAATTTGCTTATTATTCCACCAAATGACTAACGCGCTTTCATCTCATTTCACTTTTATGTTATCGTCCTATCAAAAGGTTCATTACTACTTAAAATCCCAAGAGAAATGCAATACACCCGAAAATTTGACGGGAAACCCCAAAAACTTCCATTCAACTCAATATTCAGTATAATGCATTATGGCTTGGGGGGAAGGGGGAGACAAGCAAGCTTAAAAGCACAGAAAAGTTTCTTAATTGGTGACTTTACCATTGAATGATATTAGACTTTTTTTTTTTACTGAAAAACCGTTAGTACGTACAAACAGCTATCCCCTTAACTTTAAAATTTTACAGTGATGGGAATAAAGACAGAATCATAACAGAGGCTATAATTTCGTCAAGCAAAATTACATTTTTTACATTCATGGTCTCTGATATTGTAAACTTTACCATTTACCTTGGTAATTTTAAAACTTTAATTTACCTGGGAGCTCAAGAGTCAGACACCCAAGAGACGGTGAGACTTACGCAACAGTTGGAGTTTTACTGAACTATTTGTCCTTTAGTAAGGGCCAAAAAAATAATTGCGTTTGAAATCAAGGGGCTTATTTGTAATTTAATCTTTTCGATTTCTCCTTTTTTCGTAAAATGAGCGAGTCTCAAGGTTTATGGTCTCAAGCACCCATGAATATTTATTCCGACTTTTTCTCTAGTGGTAGAAGGGAACGGAGACAAATCGACAAGAAGTTTAAAAGAGAAAAAAAAAAGATATGGAAAAGAGACTGGGGCAAAGTTTTATGGAGAAAAAATAATATGGAATGAAATATAGGGTCGATAAAGGATGGAGAATATCTAGAGAAAAAGTAAAGAAGAAAAGAGGAAATAGCAATGTAAGAACAAATAGAGGAGAGCCGGCCATGAAAATAGAGGGGTTGATTTGGTTGGTTCTTTGAATGTTTAACGCCCCAGTCAGCTTTGAAGTTATATCAGAGACGGCGCTGAGGACAATTGAAAGCGTGCAGGCTCACTGTGATGTAAGGAGCGCTTGCGTACACCACACCCATTCACATTATCCTGACACCGGTCCGACCAGGTTTAACACTAAATCCATAAAGCCAGACACTTAGCGGATCAGCTGCTATCACCAATTTTAAAGTCCTTGGTTTGACTCGGTTGGGGATCGAACCACGCGCCTCCCAATTTCTGAGCGAGTGTCTTACCGCTAGGCCATAGAGCTGGTTACAATGTTAGAGAAAATAGAGGAGAGAAGGCCATGAAGATAGAGGAATTGAAGAATATGAGATACGAATTGTAGCCTTTTTTCTCTGACAAATTGTGTGAAAGAGCATTGACTTGGCTCGATTACTTTATCTCTTCTTGTAAACTAAATTATAGGCTGCAATTACACCTTGAGACTGATGATATGTGGCCTTATATGAGTAACGTAAATCCAACTCAAGTTATTCAATTAATACAACGTTACATAAGTACATGTATTGTAAATAGCCATTGCACAATTAGGCCCACAGTTTCTAACATTATGAGTACTATAGTAAAGTACATTAGTACATAATTTTAATATTAAAGAAAAGAAATGTTACCTCTCTCAGACACCCGCACAAGCACTCATCCCCCTCCCCCTTCTCTCTCTCTCTCTCTCTCTCTCTCTCTCTCTCTCTCTCTCTCTCTCTCTCTCTAGCTTGATCTATCTATTTATCTGCATGTTTGCAAATTAGTGTGTTTTGTATGTTAAGAAAAATTTTTAGAAGATGGAATGTAAAGGTTCAGAATATATTGAAAAAAGTAGTTTTGGCAGTTTTTCCACACAAAATAGTATGTAGCTTGTGTTGGAAAATAAGCGCTTTATTTATCGATGTTATGCTATGGGAGGGGTAACTAACTATTGTAAATCATAATATAGAAATTAGAATAGACATAGCGAGAAATCAATGAGTCTACGCTACTCAACCAGTGAGTATAGCTGAGTACTGCTGCATGCTTTGTACGCCATTGTTTTCATGTTTGTCTACACGTTTATCCGTCTACTTGTCTTCTCTATTCAATTCCATTAAAAAAAAGAAAGTGTTTTGCGTATCTCCAAGGCATTCTGGGGTTTTGTAATCACTTTGATTTTTCTTTCGTCTTCGTTATCATTTTTTTTTTGTTTTGTTTGTTTGTTGTTTTTTTTTATCTAATTAAGAATGAAGCCACTACTCTTGCATCTAGACTAGAGGAACCTCTCAATAAGCACAAACCTCCCTCTCGTGCAACAAACAAAACTGCTCACCGTAAACCGTAAAGAAATAACTAGGAAAGATTGAGCAATCAGAATACTCATTAGCAATATTGGGTTAAACATCTTCTTCTTTGTACGATTTATAATGCGTACAAAATTCCCTCGCTGTATTTCTCTAGTGCAGAGCTAGAGGAGTATTGGCATAGAGGTGAACGGTTTAATGGGTGGTAAAAAGAAGAAAGAAGATTTAGATAATGCTTCAACGATGAGAGCATCTGTACCTTGTTTCTCTCTGCCTTTAGTTATGTTTTCAATTAAAAACAAAACGAATATTCTCGCACAACAAGCAGCGCTTCTTGCTGATGAAACGAGCTATTGGCGCCGAGATTGTTTCGTTTATTTTAGTGTTATTTAGTTCATCAACGCTGGAGGCTAAAAGCAAGGCAATGAAAGATCTGTGATGGTGCGCTGGTTGCTGTCTTTTTTACTGGTATTATAATATATAATAAGAGACCAGCTTTTTCTTGGATTTTTCATTTCTTTCTGAGCAGACATAATCATGTCATGTTGTTGTTGTTGTTGTTTTCGGTTTACAATATACTTTTCTTTATTTCATAGTATCTATTTGATAAATGAAGAGAATCCATTAGGAGCAAAATGAAGATCCAAGTACATGTAATAATGTATGAAACAAGATGAAAATTAATGCCTTTTCTTGCAGTCTATTAAAATGCCAAAGAATAATGTTGGAAGAAACAGTACAAAGAGAATCAGCGCACTGCATTTTTTACGAGAACAACAAACGTTAGGGGTTTTTTCCTCGTCTTGCCCTTGTGGCGAACAACAGAGTACCATAAGATAGTCACTATTCTTATGTTTTTTTTTAAAGTACAGTTTTCTGTCAGAGATGCTTTTATAGGTACTATTGCAGGTGCTTCAACTTTTACGACTGAACGTGTTAAGCATAAGGTTTTTAAGTAGCCATAAAATCTGTTAACAAATGAGATCAGAATGGTTGGTGAAAGTGTTGTATGTCACTGGCTCAAGTGGTTTTTACCAACAGATTACAAATGACGATAACATGATTTAAAGGTTTCAATAGACGTAAGAGTTTTTTTTAATTTTTGTAAGTTTTCTGTAAAGTTCAAAGGTTTGGAAAGTTCCAGATGGCAATATTGCTGTTAACTATTACTTTAATTTTTTTCTGAAAATAATTATTTAATTCATCTTAGAAGGGTGGGTTTTCACAACTATCATTATAGGCAGGATAAAATGTTAAGAGAAAAATATAGTGCATTTACTAAAGAAGATTTGATGGAGTCCCCCTGAGATTCCAAAATGCCTTTCACATTTTATTGACATAGTAATGAAGTTACCACACTAAAAGCCTATGGAAGAGCGGCGATTAAAAACAAAACAGCAAGCACCACTAAATCGTTGGCAAGACCCTTCATTGGGCAATATTATTGTACTAATTTGGGTAGAAACTAGAAGTATTTTTCAAGGAAGCAATGCAGAAAAGAGTCAAATCAGGATTTGAACGCTGGACCTGACAAAGCAAAGCCTGGTCCCTGCAACTAGACCTAAGTGCCAAATACAACAATAAAATTGGCTTCGAGCTTGGGTAAATATAAAGTAGTACTTCATCTCTAGAGTCGTTGGTTTTTTATTGTTACAAATATTTTCATATCTTTAAAGGCCATTTTAATAATAGGAAAGAAAAAATGTTTCAAGTTTTATGTATTATTTTGTTGTAAACATTCCTCACATTTTGGAATGCCAACTTGTCTTTTATAGATTTTTTCTCTTTTTTTCCCTCTGTATGGTTGTGTTACTTATTTGAAATAAAAGATAAATACTTCTAAACTTGTCCTTTGTTGTGAATAGTTTTAATTTTATTGTTTATTTTTGTTTGTCCTTAAACATTCCTCACGTTGTGGGTTGATGCTCTTTTAAATTGTATTCTGTCTAAAGCAAAGACCCTGGAGCTCTGAAAATTTCAGTGAAAGTGGATGAAGTACTGTACTTTAAGGCCTACTAAGTGTCATTAACCTCGAGGCAGGTTTAAATTTTGACCTCAATGTTATTTTTGGTAAACAAGTACTGGTGGACTTAGCCATTTACGTTTTAAAACCCATGTTTTGACATGATAATTTAATGAAGTGGCATTCGATAAACGTATAGATTTGCCCCATCTATCGTTATGAAAACGTGAAGAAGGGTGTCAGTATCGACTGGTTGAAGTAGCTTTAAGACTTATAGTAAACACACAGTACTAGCAAACTTTATTGACAAGCGTTAGTAAGTGCAGCGCAAAAGCTCGTCAAAACTAAAGAAACCCTTTGAAAGATGTGTCTCCTAAGTCTAAAAAGCTGCCGATCACTGGCGTCTTCGATGAGTTTATTAGGATTTATGTTGTTTGCCTTGACTTATTGGGTGTAAATGGAAAATGTCAGCAAAGTGAAGTAAAGACATTTCTTCTATAGCGCTGAGCCACTAATATGCTCTAAGCGCTTTACATAGGTTCTCCGAGAGGCCATTACCAACCAAACCACCTTCTGGAAACACAGAGGAGTAGCAAATAAAGCGCATCACTCTAGCTCTCTGACAAGATCTTCCACTGCCTATAGCCGGGAACTCATTTAACGCATGAGTGAGGCGAAGAAAATGTTTGTAAACAGCCTTCCCTCAAAGACTAAGTGTCGACCTGCTTAAAGCAGGACTCGAACCAAAGACCTCTCAGTCCGAAAGCTGAGCGTCTACCACTAGACCACGACGCCACCTAAGTCTAATGTAATTGGAGAAGAGGTGGGGGGGGGGACTACGCAATGAAACCCATAACTTGAATTTTAAAAAACAACAACATAAAATTTAAGGAAATGAATAGTATAGGTTGAAATTGTTCGTGTGCAGTAATTATAATTTCGGAAACTGCAATTTAAATATCTGAATTTACTAATCGAAGCGGTATAAGCTATGTTTGTTTAAGTGGCAAGGTGGTAGGTGCCGAAGCTGCTATAACTATACGCTATGTTTGTTTAAGTGGCAAGGTGGTAGGTGCCGAAGCTGCTATAACTATAAGCTGGGGGTTCGAATCATAACAGGGATAAATTTCAGTTAATTTCACTTTGAGCCTACTTCAATCCACCGCTTCTTTTATACCTAAGTCTTTCAACTATTATTCTAATTGAGTCTGATTTTTAAAGCTACGTGTCCTTTTATAACATAAAAATGTCGATTGATAAAAAAATCATAGTTAAATAAAAGTTTGGACGTATAGGTAATAAGATCAGCTACTTTGGCCAAAATCGTTCACGTTTAGCGTTCTAAATGCTTTAACACAACCAAACCTCCATCAAATGTGAGTGCGTTTCTCCAAGGTGAAATTTGACAGAATAAAGAGAGTCAAGTTCATGGACGATTCATAGATGACTTGAGTTAAAATAGGCAGATCATGTTCAAATGATCATCTGAAGTAGTTAGGTGGCTATAAATCATGATACTAAATGAGTACCATAAGTTATTTACTCGATCTAAACACGTGCATGAGCATGAGGATGTACTCGCTTTACTTTAGTGCCTGTGCATAACGGCGTTTTGAATGTTTTATGCCATTATTTTTCTCTCTTTCATTTATTTGTTTCTTTTTATTTGTTTTTCCCAAAGCACCTAAAGAATGTTTATGTACCTCGCTCGATTTGGTACCCAAGTTTTAGTTCCTTTAAAGAGTAACGAAGTTGGGACTATTTTCCAGCCTCATAGTCACCTGTATTGGAGATTGAAGAAAAGAATTTCATAGATTGCAACAACTTTGTGCTTTTTCTCATATTCCACTTATCTCAATTCGCAGGTGAAGCAATGAGTACTGTGCCCAAAGAAAGAAAAAGAACAAAAAAGAAAGATACAGGCTGTATCAATTGCGGAAACAAAGGAAAGACTTGGTTCTACATTTGTGTCTTAATAAGAACCATATCGTGGCAAGTCTAAGTATCAAGACACGAGACGGCAATCTGTCAAAGAACAGACAAGAATAGGTAGGTAGGTCTAGACTTCCATTGAATGAGATAAATACTTGACCTGCTACGTTCAGACATGCTGAACAAAATAATGCGTAAGGATGTTGCTGTTGAGGAATGACAAACATAGAGAAAGCTATAGGGAGCGAGTGAATTGCGGGATGGAGTAAATTGAGATCAAGGAAGGCAGAGGAATGAGAAATGTAAAAAAAAACCGGAGGGACGGAGAAATATGCGAAAGAAATGACAAGAAATGAAAACGGACAGAGGTGGATAATAAAGGATAAAAATAGGTATCTAACTTGGAAAAGAATTTTTTCCTCCGAGAATTTCACTCCACATTTATTTTTCTTATATTTTCTCATTCTTTCTCCTTACTTTCTTTTCTCGTCCTCTCTCTCTCTCTCTCTCTCTCTCTCTCTCTCTCTCTCTCTCTCTCTGTTTCTGTCTGTCTGTCTATCTATCTACATTACATATCTTTTTATTTCATCTATCTATATATGGACCTATCTATCTATCTATCTATATATCTATCTACGTACCTCTCCCCTATCTTCTCCTATTGGCAGCAGATGCCTGGAAGCACATTACTCCAAATTGCAAGCATATCTGACCAGATGGAAACATGAATTGAGTCAGTCATACATAGGCTCCCTGCCAGCATTGCAAAAGGTAAACGTTCGCGCCTCATATTATCTCTCTCTCTCTCTCTCTTTCTCTCTCTCTCTCACTCACTCAATCTCTCTCCATCTCTCTCAATCTTTCTTTCTCTGACGTTCTCTTTCTCCCGCTCACTCTCTCTACTCTCTCTCTTACTTTCTTTCTTTGTTTTTGTCTCTCCTTCTGTATATTAGCCTTAGAAATATATTTTATCATTCCATACTGTGTGGTATATTCTACTGGTTTGATACTTACCAAGAATTTCGAAACCTAAAACGATCAAATATGAACAAGAATAATACCGCAGGCATCTCTTGCCTTAAGCATAAAGTGTTTTGTAAATACATTAGATAATAGTGTGTTTGTTATAGTATACCATGTTTTTCATTTTTTCTAATGTAACCATTTTGGTTCTTTTTGTTGCTGTTCTTGTTTTTGTCGCTGTAAATTGCAGTCTATGTATCTTTCCCAATATGCTCTCTCTCTCTCTCTCTCTCTCTCTCTCTCTCTCTCTCTCTTCGTCTCTTTCTCTCTCTTTCTCTCTTCGTCTCTTTCTCTCTCTCTGTCTTTCTTTTTAACTATCTCGGTAAGTCTCTTTCTGTACCAGGTAATCTGCTAATCAATGATGAAAAAAACCTTTGAAAAAATTCAAAATCATGCCTTTAAAACGTCACCCATAATTACCAGTAAAATTCTGTAAAAATAAGTATAAACTGAAAATAAACAAAACAAACACGTTTGACCTGCATGCACCAGCAGAAACTGCTGTTTGAAAACGCGAGAATAGGGTCATTGGAATGAAAAGATATTGATATACATAAAGGAGAGAGGACCACAGAATACGAACAGAGCGGAAGGGAAACGAAGCTCGCCAGAATGTACTTCCTGCCACCATCTTTGGTTATAGGTAAACAAAGGTTTTACAGGGTTTGTTTGTTTGTTTTGTTGTTTGATTTTAAATGTCCAAGTCAACTTCGAAGTTATCTCAAAGACGACGCTTGGGACAATTGAAAGCGTGCTGCCACACTATGATGTAAGGAGCGTTTGCGTACACCACACCCAGTCAAATTATCCTGACACCGGGCCTACCAGACTTAACACTAAATCCATAATGCCAGACACTAGGCGGATCAGCTGCTAATACCAATTTTTTAGTCCTTGGTTTGTCTCGGCCGAGGATCGAACCACGCACCTCCCGATCTCTGAGCGAGTGCCTTACCGCTAGGCAACAGAGTCGGTATTTTACAGGGTACTCCACTCACTGCACTACAAATTGAGAATTATCTGCTGCCTGTATTATACTCTATTATCCTTCTGTTTAAGCTTCCAGTTGGATCAAGATCAATGTCGTATTCTGTGGACAGAACCTCGACAATTTGGGTTTGCGACGCGTTTAAATCATTTCTTTAAACAAACCTTTTTTGTCAGCTTGGGTTTTTTTTTTAGGATTATAAAATCTTACTCTTCTGAGACTCTGCAAAATGTAGGAAGTTATTTTTTTTTGATATTTTGAACAATGCATTTTTTCTAAGCTTCATAAAGTTATCTTAATTTTCTGTAAAGAAAAATATTAGAACGAAATAGCTTAATTTCAACATCTGTATAAAGAAAATGAGGAACAAAATCTCACTTTAAAAAAACAACTTTTTTATCATTTTGTAAATTCCGACATGCGACTCATTTTCCCTGGTTGCGAGACATATTAACAAATAAGAAGAACTAGATCGAGTCTGAGCCACTTGTTCATGAATTGTCCTGATCGTCTCATCAATGAAGTCTTCATCAAACACTCGATTAATAACTTCTAGATTCCATCGCCAACAACAAATTAATGAACAAATGAAAATCATTAACCCTTGTGTACCCGAGACGTCTGTTTTTCCTAGTCAATTTTCATTAAAAAAACAATTAAGCCCATGTTTGTTCTATCAAGGTTCCAGATATAGCTCAGAATTGGGCTGAAAAAGTACCCTATATTTCTCGATCGATGCTACGATCTGCTTTCCTCTCAGGTTTTTAAGCGTATTATGGCCGCTATGTAAACATTGCTTTAATTCCATTTGACAA
>BMAT01003622.1:45900-67021 GCA_019649035.1 Elysia marginata
GAGAGAGAGAGAAAGAGAGAGCCAGCTGGTAAAGGTCAGGGAAGTCTTAAATATGTATAAAATTATTGTTATCATTATTATTATTAATATTATTATTATCATTATTCATAAATCTTAAACAGAGTAAGAGGAAAATTAAAGAAAGATTTTAAAAGGCTTATAAAGAATGTAAATTAAGGGAAAAGGACATGGGTTCGACAGACATGGATAGAATTTGATTAATTTTTAGGATGAATACGGATGTGAAAGACATACAGAGAGACGAAAACTGAGAGAGACAGACAGACATAACGATATACGAGAATGAAGGATGGACATTTCTAAAAAAAAAACAGGTTGAAGTTAAACCATGTCCTTCATTTTTATTATAATCAGACAGACGACGAAGAGATAATAATGCACGCGATAAAAACAGCATGCAACATGAGGAACAATATAATCCCTACATAGTGAGAAGACTAGAATTATTTTGTCTCGTGACCAGTAGAAATCCGTCAAATGTCGGATATTTTAATTTGAGGAAATAATTATTAAAAGCGGATTTGTTTCTTTTTTTTTTTTCCTCTATATTTTTAACCCCAGAGGTTATTATATATCTTTTGGCGAACTTCTGATATTTTTGTGATTTGTTTTTATAAACATTTGGTAAAAAGTCTTGTCCAGAAAATGAACGCCTTGTAATGAGAATATTGCGATATCAGACTGATTTGCATCTAGTTGCGAGACATTACACAGCATCATCAATAAGAAAAGACAGACTGTAAAACATTGATGGTCCTAAATGAGGTGGCAGGGATCTGGGATGCGTAGTTATCATGGCGGATATGGCCTGGAACAGTCAAACAGGTATGAGCTAGTCAGCTGGTCAGGGGGAGATAATCCCTCAGCTCTGGTCCTTTATTACCTGGAGAGGTTGAGAGTTGCTTCCCCCTTAGGGAAATGAATCTCAAGTAAATTGGTTGTTTCTCCTCTGTAGGGATTAGTGGGTTCTCCTGTTCTCTTTTACTTAGCTTGTGGCCGGCTATCATTGAAGCCAGTCCAGTGTCTGTGGCCTGTCTGGAGCTTTGTGTTCTAATTACTTTAATTAGCCGCATGGTTACCTGGACTAGGATATTTTCTTCCCGTACAAGTCATTATTTAGAACTACGTATTTTTTTTCTTTTGTATCAAACGTCCAAAGTTTTAACTGGCTTTAAAGTTACGTCTTTGAAATATTTGTTACCTTCATAATCAACTCTCTCTTCATTTTTCTACCCATCATCTTGAAAATAGCCGTAAATTTATTGTTGATAATATAGTTATGAATATAGCACTTTGGCTTCATCATCGTTGTCAATATCAATAAGATCATTACTAAAAATTTAATCATTTTATCATTATCCACAAAACCACCAATCTTGGTTATGGGAATCCCCATTAAATCATTTTATCTTCACTATTATTATCAGAGCAAACAGTCGAGGCTTCTTTTCTCACTTAAAGGTTACTTCTATCCACTGCTAATCTAAATTCTCAAATTCTTTTAAATTCTTATTATTATCATTATCCTAAAACCTTTATTAACAGCCTTGCTTTACGATAATGGATGCACAACTTGGTTATTCAAATAGTTCTTTTTCATCACTCTCCGCATAACACACTATCTGTCGTCTCATACTTATGTTAAATCAAGGATTTTCTGATTCCGTCTCCATATAAGACCTAACCCTCAAAATTGATCCCATCGCTAACAATGGAATATCTCAGTTGGTATTGCTGCTGTCCACTGTGTTGAAGATCTCTGGTTCGACATTAGTTTTAGCCGGGCTTTTTCGAGGTCCCCCAGAGCCACCTAGCACCCAATGGGCACCAGGCTTAGCTTGATGATGAGATGCAGCAATGAAGATATCCCCCCTTCGCGTGTTTATTTTGATAGAGTAAAAAAGTCTGGGTCTCTTTATTATTTTGCCTGTTTTAAAGACAAAGAAAGTTACGCATTGACTTATCTTATAATTATTAGTTATAGCATGCCTTTAGTCTTTGTGACAGCCGCCATTTATTGTGTGTTTGTCATTATATTGACTTCTTACTGAAACACAGCATTGGTGAAAAACTTTTTTATTTCGTTGAATGCTGTTTATGGTTCATATCTTTAGACCCAGTACAATCTTATGACTTGTATGACCCAATACAACTTTGCGATACAGATTAGTAAAACCATAATTATGTCTTGCAACCAGTCCAAATGAGTCTTAAGTCGAAATTTGAAGGTAGACAGATATTGGTACCACCAAAAAGCTTATTCTCTGTGCATTCAAATACAACAAACAGAAAAGCCATCATGCTTCTGTACTAAGTTAGAGCCGTTTGATTTCGGCAGTTTTATGACTTGCAAAATTTTAGAAAAGGAAAAAACATCTTTTTTTAAGTTTAGACAACTATAAGGGTATTGAAGCCTTAGCAAACATACCAGTTAAAGTTAAACACCAAAAAACTAAATTTGAATATCAGTTAGGTGTTAAGACTGTTTAGAAATGGTTTTAGCGTCAATGTCTTAAATAAAAAAATTGTTGACTTCTGAACACCTTCACTAAACTTTAAAAGCAAAAATCTCCAAACTTATCCTTTCGACTTACAACTCATTTGGGCGGAATGCGAGACATATTGCTTTGATCTTTAATTTCTACCATAGCAGATTGTATATCATGGAATTACTACTCAAGAAATATTTATTAGGCTTTCCTAAAACGTATGAAACCGTCTGTTTCGTGTGGATTAGAATCTTAAACTGTAAATCTACAAGCCGTGGAGTGTATGTACCTCTACATCATCCATGATGCCTTTCACGTCCTCATTCAGTTCAGAGTTGCGGAGAGCGAGATAGTTCAGGTGATGAAGGAGTAAGAAAGGTACTAGAGAAGGCCTTGGCATGCAGTAATGCATTGTTGCTGACATGTCCGTGAGTAACCGAGTGGTGAGAGCGAACTTGTATCTTGCATAGCCCACAGCATGCAGACAATGGTGCTCGGCCGGTCTAGCTAAAGTGCTTATTACATAACGTGCATATGTAGAAATACCACAGGTCTCGTTATTGCCTTCACTCCTAGGCCTTGGAAATATCCAGTCACTCGGCATCTCAATGTTGGTGTTATTGAATTGTAAAAAAAAAACTTGCTCTTATACTGTATTTTTAATAGAACATGCAAAAAAAAACTTAAGAAGGTCAAGAATTGCACTCGTTTTAGAGTCAAACAATTACACAGGCAGCTAGACAACTCCCCTGCTGGGGATATCCAAACCTTATGTTTCTTTATGGGTGTGAAACACTGCTCGAGTCTTGTCTGAGGTGAAAAGCGAAATCAAACTAAAACTGTTTTCGTAGTTGGTGTGAAACAGAAGAGTTCGATGAACTCTGTCGTTTCGTTTGAGACCGCATGTGAATATGAAAGTGGCGCAACAGTATCGATTTTCGTTGGTTATGAGACAGTTGTGTTCTTAACCTATAATATTAAAAAAGAGAAATTGTAGTTGCCAACCGCTGTGGGTTCGTAAAATGGCTAACACCCCCCCTCCCCAAGTTTGTGTTGTTATGTAGAGTAATGGACTAGGCCATAGTGCCCAAATGGTGGCCTAGGTAATGCATCACTCTAGTATTTAAAGAAAAATTGTACTCGGCGGTTTCTTTTTAATGGATGTGGAGCAGCATTTTGTTCTCGCAGCCTCTATTTTTTTTTCGCAAATGCACTCCCTTTTATTTAACTTAACCATCAAATCTAGGTACACTGGATCATTGGATTATGACAAATATCTTTCTCGTTGATCTGTTTAATTATATGACCAATTATTCACCTGTTGTAACAATATTTTAGGGAGTATGTAGCACTACTACACTTCCATGCTTTTCTATAGCTCTTAGTAGTTATGTACTTCAGATTTTGAATGAATAATCTAGTCATGAATAAAAAAAGAATCCTTTATATCTACTGCAAGTTGAACTTACTAAATGATATTTACAAAGAGTTATTTATATTGACCGCCTATATAAATTTTCCTTTGATTTTTCTTTTGTTGTTGCTGTTGTTGTTGTTGTCGTTCATACTTTCAACGTATTTGACATCATTTTTGAAAGGGCTCGCAAATAACGTAAAATCTTCGTGTATATCACTTTGTTTCAATTTAAAACTCCTTTTCTACTGAAGATATCTAGGGTATATTAACTATTACAGTAACTGCTCACATTTTCGGCTTGCTACACTGTGTTTCATACGGCTTCTGCCGGGACGCACTCTTCAGGCAAAAAGTTTCGTTTCCTTTCAGCGTAGATTAAGGATACCTTATGTGGTGTAACTTTCTGTATGACTGTGTCTAAACTTGCTGAATTCAACAAAACTTCCCAATACCTAAAACCAACTATACTAGATCTAGACCTTTGACAGTTGAAACCTGTCACGAACACGAATGTATCCGATAGGGAATCCCCGCTAGAGGTAATCTGAACCCAGGTCTATAGGTAATTGGCATACCTCAAACGCTTCACAGATTTCCCCCGAAGCTATTCTTGGAATGGGCATCTTTTCTCAAGAATCGGCTTGCCTTACGGCAAGGTATGACTGGTATGACCCGATTCCCTCGTTCTTTCAGAAGTTCCCGCATTTGATTGCGGTGAACCCAAAGTAAATCCAAATTGAAAGCAGCGTATATCTGTGTAAGGTGCAAGATTAACGCAAGTGTTGTGATGTCTAGACGATGCTGACATGTTGACAGTAGTTGAGAGGTGTTACAGTACCAGACAAAGCACCATTGGTAACGGCAGCACTGGCTCCTTAGTTTTGTGCCAGAGATTTCATCCGAAACTTTGTACTGTATAGGAGTTGAAAATTTAGACAGCGCCTATTCTTCTTATTAAACAATTACCATGAAAATTGTAAACCTGTAAGTTTTTATATGATTTATTGTTTAAAGGCGGAAATGGAAACGAAACTAGGCTTAGACTTCATCTAGATAAACAAGGCTTATCAAATTACGTTACAACAAACTGAAGTTGATATTAATTAAAATCTTCAATTTAAAAGAAAGAGGCAATCACTGTCGGTTTTAATGAAGGAAAATTTTTAATAGGTTGTGAGTGGTAGCTCAATATGTAAGGCGGTTACCCGCTAATCGGAGGTGCCGGGTTCGAATCCTAGCGCAGGCAAAAAACTCTCCTGTGCCCACCTAGCACTTACTTGGTAGCTAGGTCTTTTAAGACCCGGCGAAAGTGAAGGCAGTCAGACAACCAATTATAGCAAACTATGCAGCGTTACCAAGAAAAATAAGAACCCTGCTTTTTCTTCCTTGGTGCTCTTGTCAAATATTGGATATCTTTACTTTTACTTAAATTATTAGAAGTGCAATGAAATTTCCTTTGAAATTATTCAAACCTTCGACTTTCGAGTATAAAAGCCTCCTCGCGCATCACTTTGCTTTTCAAAGAAACGTCACTAATTTAGCATCTAACAAGAAGCTTCATGGCGAAAGTTTTTCTTAAGCCTCTATAATAATTGTAATGAATTTGTCATTATGATCGGGAAAATCTAAATGGCAGGGAAGCAGGCATCCCAATCATCCAGTTATACAGCTCTAGCCAGTCACAAAGAAAGCATACACACAGATCAAAGGGTAACAGTGTAAGGTAGGCGGCCTCATTTCAATTGAAATTTCAGAAACTTTAATAATTAGTGAAAGCAGCGCGTGAAGTCAGGCAGAAATTCAAATACTTCAAGTTTGTTTTGATTTCATTTACAGTCCTTCAAAATTAAAAACCTAATACTTAAAAAAACGTTTGTGCTTTGAAATAGAAAATCTCAGAGAATAAACAGACAAATCAATTTTATGGTCTCCTTTGTTTCTTTTTTTTTTTCAATTTCTCCAAAGGTATAATGTTGATACAGTTTGTAAAAATGAAAAAAAAACTTAAAATGTCACGGTTCTTAAAGTTTGGGCCTGGTTAAACTTGACAGTAACACAAAAGCATTGAATGGAGAGATGCAACAGGCACTTGGCAGGCTCTTTTTGTAATCCGATTCGATTTGATTTCTCGAAATAGGCCTCCAATATTTTGACTACCAAATTAGGGAGAAAACAATATTAAAAAAAATAACAAAAACGCTGCAAAATTGGTACATTAAATACAAAAACGAGTAGGATCTGTGACATAATACTAGAAAAGGATGACGTTGAATGTCATTTTCTGTGAACAGCAAGTTTAACAAGTGTTACGTGTTTTTTTTAACATAAAGATAGACAATAATGAAGAGATACATTGAAAATAGGGTGAGCAGGGGCGCAATCGGTAGGGCGGTCGACCGCTATCTGAGAGGTTCCGGGTTCGATCCCCAGTCCGGGCTAAATTTTATTTGCTCCCCTGTGCCCACCCATCACTTGATGGGTAGCTAGGTCTCTTAAGACTCGGCGAAAGTAAAGGCGGCGAGGAAAGCAATGGCAAACTACCTCACTATGCCGTGTGCCTAGAAAAACAAGGACCCTGCTCCTTGTTCCCCTACGCTCATGTAGAGTATGGGACTACCTTTACCTCTACCTTTACTTTGAAAATGCCTGTCAAAATCATCAAATAAGGTTAACAATATAAATCTTACCTTGTGATTTGTATAAATCAAGCAACTAGTGTGTTCTTGTATTTGTTTTGTTTTGCTGTTGTCTTTTTTTTTTACTTTATTACATTCTTTTTGTTATTCTGTGTCTTTTTTCTGCATTGCCTTATCTCCGCTATGGGTGCCTGTCCAGCCTGGCCATCCAACGTCAGTACCATTCTACCATGGATGACAAGTCACTCAAGCTTACTAATTTTTTCCTATTACCCAAATCTTCTGATTTAATAAAAACATTTTTTTCGGAATACCGGTTGTGAAAATCTACATTGTGTTATCTATGTCTACGGTCTCTCTCTCTCTCTCTCTCTCTCTCTCTCTCTCTATATATATATATATATCTCCACAATTGTTCTCTTTCTCTATTCATCTTCAAAAGTCTTCTTCTTACAATGGTTTCACTACAGTATGTATGATGTTTAGTCATATCTTTCAGCCCCTCCCAATCTACCTCTCCCCCTTCCCTTACTCTCTCTTTCTCTCTTTCTCTCTTTCTCTAACTATCTATCTATCTCCCTCTTTCTTTCTTCATCTCTCGGTCTGTCTCTGAGCCATTTTTTTCTTTGTCTCTCTCTATCCCTGTCTCTCTCTCTTTCGCCCTCTCTTTCTTTTTTTTCGTTTCTCTCACCCTTGCACATAGAAATAAAAACTGTAATAATTACTTAATTAGCTGTACAAACGATCTATTAGAGTAAGATCTTGTTCATACTTTGTTTCCGCTTGCCTACCTTTCTCTCTTTATTTATCCTGTTTATCTTTCTTTTCACGGCCTCCTATAATTATGTCAGTGGTGTACTTTCTCTTGGTGTGGGATTGTCTCTGTTTCTCTCTTTCAATTATTTGCCTTTCTTCAGAACGTTCATACTTTTCCCATCAACACTCCTCTTGTTTTCCATTTTTATACATGTATTTTTTTCCTTTCTTTAACAACCCGTCTTTACCCTCGGTATACCCGATTCATTCTGTTCTTCGCCTTCCAACGCAATTCATGTTATGTGTGTGTGGTAAATGGCATCTTTTCCCTTCTCAAATGTACGTTTTATTTTTTTTTCGCTTACAAATCTGTGTCTCTCTCCTCGTCTTTCTTTCATTCCTTTACTTCCTCTGGGTATTCCTAATTATGCATAGCGGTTTGGCATGATTTATCTATCAGTTGAACAGTGAAGAGAGTGACAACTTTAAGATAGTTACAAAGATTTTAAATTATGCACATGACATCTTTGGAAGAGCTAGAAGGAACTTTCAAACAGCAGCGAAATAAGTCTATCTTCGTAACAAAACGAAAAAAAAAATGATTTTGATGTCATTAAGGACAAACATGCAAGGGCAAAGTTAAAATCTATTCATTTTTTAACATTTTTTCCATGAAGTCTTGCGGGCAAATAATTCTATCAGCGCAACAAAGCGCAAAAATTAATTTGATCTTTAATGATGAGTTAAGGGGGGCAAACATGCACGGTTTAAGCTCAAATCTATTCTTTATTTTGGTATTTCCGTAAATTCTGTTCATTATCTGGTAATGTTCACCAGGCATTGAGGTTCACAAAGTGCTGGCAACCTTTGCAAGAATTCTCGTCAGTCACCGCCTCACTTCATGTGGGCTGTTTCCTTTGGGCTACTCCTCCCACGAAAATGATGATGCGCAGTTAGCGAGCTCAAAAAACATATTTACGAAGTGCGCCTGCGCCGTCATTAACGTGGCACTGCATAACATAACGATTGACTAGAGGAGATGAAAATGCGTTTTAACATCTTTAATTGTATAAAAAAAACGTTAACACTCATCTTCTTTTTCCCGTATAAGCAGTTGCATAGAGATGGAGAGAGAGAGAGACAGAGAGAGAGAATGAGAGAGAGGGAGAGATAGAGAGAGAGAAATTTCTCGGGCAGTCAAGTAAATATTTTTAGAGACACAGTTTTTACATTGTATTTATATTTAAATACCTCTATGACCTCATAAAATTTTCCAATTTTTCAAACCTTAACTCTTTTCCTATTAAATTTATCAATCGAAAAGCTTGAGCAATGAGAACAATTCAACTGTCCGAAACATTATTTTCTTGATGAACTTATACTATCACATATCTTAGCTTTGGAGAAGTCATAACGAAGGAGACAACCTCTCTAAAGAGCCAAGGACGTTTTTATATAGCGCCTAATCCACTAAGTTGCTCTGAGCGTTATACATGGGTTCCCCGACAGGTCAACCAAATCACCTTCTGAACTCGTATAGGAGCAGCTAATAAAACGCATCACTCTAGCACACTGACAAGATCGTTCTTTCTAGCCACGTTGTAATCAAAATCCGAGTAGTGGTATTCAGAATAATAATTAAAAAAAAATATTTTAGTGCATGAGGTCCGACGTTCAACCATCGCACAGGCTACATAGCTGATTGAATAATTCACTGATTTCTTGGCTGATTGACGAATTACTTGAATGATTGACTGGTTATTGAGTTTTGTCAATGTTTTTATTTATTAGTTGATTGTTTGATTGGTTTTACCATTTATCAGAGCAAAAAACCCCACTAAATCCGAATGTTTTTAATGCTTTATTTCTTGACTATATTGTTTCCATATATCTCTCCCTCTCTTTTGTTGTCTCTTTCTCTCCTTCTCTCTCTGTCTCTCTCTCTCTGTCTGTATCTGTGTGTGTGTCTCTCTCTTTCTTTCTTTCTTTATTCATCTCCAAAAGTCACCCTCTGATATTCTATGTCTACTGAGAGCTTAAGTGGTTTAGGCTCTTCTTCTTCTTCTTCTTCTTCTTCTTCTTCTTCTTCTTCTTCTTCTTCTTCTTCTTCTTCTTCTTCTTCTTCTTCTCTCTCTCTCTCTCTCTCTCTCTTTCTCTCCCTCTCTCTCTCTCTATTTCTAGATTATATAACACAAATTGACAAAATTATTTAAACAGATTACTAAAGCTCAATTCTTCTTACTATCACTAGGTAACCTCACGATTCTTTTGAGAATCTCATCCTTCGTTTTTTGTTGTTTTTTTTTTTATACCTTGATAGTTCTAGTATTTCTTAGTGAAATCTTACCCGCTGCTGAAAAAAAAGCCTTGCGAGAGGAGACTGAAGGCATTCTCTTTAATACGTAGATCAAACAACAACAAAATCCAAAATCTTCAAGGCCTCCTGAAACAATGCAGGTTTGTGCTATCAAAATATCGACATACGCAACATCAAAATTCTTCTCACGCACTGTTCAGTTTTCTGTTGTCCCTGAATAAATAAATTGCACAAAATGATTGCAGGGAGGGAGGATGGGGGGGGGGCTTATATTTCCAAACTTCACTAATTTGTCCCTGCCTCCAAATAACCTTGGGATTCGGAATGTCAGGCCTAGATCTACATGATTGTTAAACGCCTCGATGGTTCCTGGCTCTGGGTGTAAGAAACCCAACCCTTGTAGCTAACTAGACAGCCTCTGTCTACAACAAGAGGAACAAGGCTGCTATCGCATCAAGCAATCTGTGCACCTGTTGCTTTAGTCAACTTGCATTCTCTCAATCCTTGCTCCGCTCTTCCCTTTTTTTTTACTCACGCGTATCAGTAACATGAAATAAAAGCTTTTTAAAATGCAAAAAGCTTCTCGTACTTTGCCATTGATCAAACAAAGAGTAAACATCGAGCGAAACACACTATAGGGAAATTTTTTTTTTTAACCCAATAGAAAGTTCTGCGAAACACTAGGTTTGTTTCAAACTTTAGTACACCTGCTATTAAAGCAAATAGAAATTTTAAAGCCAAGGAAACAGTCAACAGAATTTTAAGAACAAAATTACCAGACAGCAGTCGGGTACCCAGCGTGGTTTGAATAGTTTTTAATACATTGCCATTAAGTACATGTTGAATACACATGCTATTGAATATATTTTGAATACATCGCCATTGAATACATTTCGAATACTTTGCGGCTGAATATATTTTACATTTTGAATACATTGCTAATGAATACATTTTTAAAACCTTGCGATTGAATGTCTTTAAATACATTGTAATTAAATAACTTTCGAATACATTGCGATTGAATGACTTTTGAATAAGTTGCAATTTAATACGTTTTGAATACCTTGTGATTGAAAACCATTTAAATACTTTGCGATTGAATACGTTTTGAATAAATTACGATTGAATACCTTTTCTATGCCTTGCGATTGAATACCTTTAGAATACCTTGGGATTGAATACCTCGTTACGACTTTATGATTCATTACCATTAATAAACTTTAAGGCACCAAGCTGCAGTATGATTTTATTTTGTTTTTAGACTGATTGGGGTAAGAAGTGGCTAAAGTGGTAGGGCAATTGACCGCCATGCTGGAGGTCATGAGTTCGATTCCAAGTTCAGGCCAATTTTAATTTTTCCACCCAGCATGAAATGGGTAGCTCAGCTTAGATCTCGGGGGCCTAGATAGCTCAGTTGGTAGTGGCTTCGCTCCGTGGCCAAGAGGTCGCGGGTTCGAAACACAGCCGAGCACAGTCCGGGCCCCTACTGGTTGGGTCGGTGTCAGTATAATGTGACCGGCTGAGGCTAAGTCATGGTATCCCGCTAGTCTCTGGGTGGCAGCCCGTAAAATTGTCATTGGGACCCAAGCCCTGAGAGCACCTTTGAAGTGGAATTGGGCTTGTAAAAAATACCCTTCAATCAATCAGCTTAGATCTCGCAAAGGCGGCGAGAAAAGCAGTAGCGAACTACCTCAATATGCCGTGCATACAAACAAAGGCCCTTACGTTCGTATCGAACTTCATTATACATTATTTTAATTCTTTTAAGTAGAACGAATAAAAAGTAATGTACGAGTGTTCAAAGTCTAGATCTAGTTATTTTGTGTACTGAAACCCCAACTGCCAAATCAATGCATCCAGAGTGACTGAAAAAGCTAAGGTGCGAAAACTCGAAAACTAGTTTCACATAGTATATTGCTAAACTAAGAGTATGCTTAACACCGTGTCGATAAGATGCCTATTTAAAGCTGAAAAGTAAAGCAATTGGTTTATCCTTTGATCTTTCCGATCTTTGTACTACTAGTCTAGAATTGGCTCCTCTTCCAGACTTCTCCTGAAACCATAAAAGCCAGGAGAAACGAGAAACGCGACAAAAAACTAAAAGGAACATAACCCTCTACCTATCTCCACATCAGTAAACTTGGTATTTAGTGGGCAATGTACAGTGCAGAGATTTCTATCTCTCTGGGGTACTGGACCTTATAGAGTAAATTCTTCACTCAGTGCAAATCTTTCCAAGGACAACATTTAGTCTTTTGAGAACAGGACACGCCAACAAGTGCACTTGTTTTTACGGCCACGGCGATATAGCCCAGCTTTGAAAGTCCTTTCTCCTTAGCCACATAGCTGGCGTGTCGACGTCCATGTTTGATGGCGGTACACTTGAAGCGGTTCAGCTGATCGTAAATCACCGGACCCAGACTGTGACGGTGTTGGCCAGATAAGTCTACAGACGAAAACGTATGAAGAGATCTTCGAGGTTTGAGGCGTAAAGATACAGCACCGAGATAGGCTTCAAGGAAATTTTATTTAGTACAGTTTCTTGCGCATCCCTTTTCTGACACCTCATCCACAAAGGACAAATAAGCAAAAAAAAATGTTTCCACAATGCTCAGCCACCTTAATATTTGAACATCTCTTTTGTTCTGTTACATTTTTTTCTGCACACCATTAAATATGCTCTAGAAATTTTAAAAACTGAAAAAAAAACCTAGCGCTAAGCATCAAAGTCAATTGAGATACAAGTATTTAGGAGCGTAAGGAAATAAAGCGTGCCAATGGCGTAAGATAAAAATATATTTTAGGAGGCGCTTGATGGGTTTTGGGATGTATTCTATATTGCAAGAACGAGAAAGTTAACTTAAGGGACCTCCTCGAAAATACATGGACTGTAGGAGCGACATGTACACAGAGACCAGTGATCACATGAAGAAGGAAGCGTACAGACCCCAGTGTAAAGAGCCAACTTTAAACTTAGCCGCACCTGTACATTGCACACAGTCTATAGTCACGTGTTGGGGAATCTCCGCTCACCACCCCGATGTGCCTGACTGACTGTGGTATGAGCGTCAGTAGCCAGGGTGTCTAGTGCCACACGATATCTAGCATGAAAGAATGCCTGCGTCCAGATCTGAGAAAATTTGCTGTACAAACGTAGCATAGATTGTGTAGGTAACCATACCGTAATGAACAATAGGGATGTAAGTTGTGTGATGAACATCTCTTGTGTGCAAAAATCAAAAAGGTTACCTCCCAGCGAGCTCTTTGTGAGGTGGGGTGGGTAGCTTAGCTGGAAAACTCAGGTTAGTACGGAACTTAAATTTAGACAGCATTCAGTTCATAAGGGGAATCACTCTGAATACAGTTTTTAAAGTTCATGCAACCCCACAATTCTCAATCCCAAAACCTCATTCTAACTAAACTTTTAAACTGTTTCATCTTTTGTAACCGGTGTTGAGTATGCCATATATATTTTTATGTTCTGACGTCTAAAGTTATTAGTTGTGGAATAAATTGTGTTCCGCCCACAATATTACGAAGGTGGGAAAAGCGCTAATAGTTAGCGATCATAAGACAAGAACTTAGTATCTGTCCTCGGCCAATTATGTCCTGGGTGAGGCAAGAAATAACATTGATCCATGATCGTCATCAACGCAGCGTTATGAGATCCAGGGATGTAGGTCATAACTGACGTACTTCCGGTTCATGCTGCTGCCATTTATTTTAATCTAATCTGATTCCCTAATTTTAAAAGTGTGAGATAAAATGTGTCTCAGCTAAGTCTGACCATGAAGAAAGCCGAAGGTCGGGTACTCTTGAACACTTGCGGTCCGCAGAGACTTTGCCAGGTCGATAGCAATATATCGAAATCGACAGCTTCAATCTAAAACCCACTCTCTGACGAAATGAAGGTATCGTTATCGATATATTTCTATCGACATGGCAAAGTTTTCTACGGACCCTAACCTAGTGCCGAAAGTCGTTCACACCACAAATTAAAACAAGGAAATAGACAAAAGTGGTACAAGGGCCTTACGTGTGACCTCCGAGTAATTCGGTAAACTTCGGGTCGTCTTCTTGGAATGTAATTATAAAATGGATAAGTCTAATGCAGTATGCTGTTATATTAAGTAAAGAGCGCTTTTATATAGCGCTTATCCACTAAAGTGCTCTAAGCGCTTTACATGCGTTCCCCGACAGGCCCTTCCCAGCCAAAGTACCTTCTGAACTCACAGAGGAGCAACTAGTTAAGCGCATTTCACTGCCTATAGTCGGGTACTCGTTTAACGCATGAGTGAGGCGAAGAAATTTGTGTAAATATCCTTTCTCAAGGACTAAACGTCGACCTGCCGAAAGCAGGACTCGAACCCCGGACCTCTCAATCCGAAAGCCGAAGCGTCTACCACTAGACCATGACGCCACGTTGTATTGGAACGATCAGGAAACTTTCCCACGTTGACTTAATGTTAATCGCTTTTCCATCATACATAACCTAGTCTGAGCTAGGTGCAAAATTGCAGCAAAATAATTTTAATAAGGAAAGCTTTAAGAGTCAATTATATTATATAATTGTTTGCTCCTTGCCATATAAGTTCAGAAGGTAAATTGGTTGGTAACGGCCTGTCGGGGAACCTGTGTAAAGCGCTTGGAGCGAATTAGTGAATTAAGCGCTACATAAAAACTAATACTCTTTTCTTTTGACAGCTCAAGAAGGTTAGGTTAAAAAAGAGAAACATAAGATAAAAGATCTTTTCACTACATTCTCTTTTCGTCGTTCTTGGAATCGTATCTATACTGGCTTGGAGTGTGGGAATAGGCCTAGTGTCGCAGATTATTCAAAGAGTAGACTAGACTGCACCACCAGCATCCTTGGTTGCAGATTGGGTCTTCAAGAAAGGTGTCATATTGGAGCCCACTTCCCATAAATTTAAATGACACGGAAGGCCTTTGTGTCCATTCTTTCGATATTTTATTTTATTTTTTTGGTTAACAACTTTAAAAAATGACTCATAATTTTAATTGTCTGTTCGTGTTATTTTCATTCACTTTTGCTTGTTTGTTTGTTTGATTTTTAACGTCCCAGTCCACTTCGAGGTTACATCAGAGACGACGCTGGGGACAATTTGAAAGCGTGATACCACACCGTGATGTAAGGGGCGCTTGCGTACACCACACCCAGTCACATTATCCTGACACCGGGCCGACCAGACTTAGCACTAAATCTATATTGCCAGACACTGGGAGGATCAATTGTTAATACCAATTTTACAGTCTTTGGTTTGACTCGGCCGGGAATCGAACCACGCACCTCCCGATCTTTGAGCGAGTGTCTTACCGCTAGACCAAAGAGCCGGTTATTCGCTTTTGCATCGTGGCTCAGTGGGTTGCGCGTTGTACTCGTGATGCATCGCTTGCGGGTTCGATACCCAACCACTACTCATGTTGTAATTGCCTTGGGAAAGCAACTTATTCACACTTTCCTCTGTCCATCCACCTGTTTAATAAGTACCTGATTAAAGGCAGTGCTTCTCGTATTAGAGCATCTAACAGGCAGCCGTACTGCAATGCTCTGAAATATGAGTTGAATTTAATTTAAAGTATTGGTCTGCTGGTGGAAAATATGTGCAGTCTTGAGAAAGCCTTAGGCGGTGGAAGACTATAACTTTGTTTATTTATTATTTATTTAAAAAAAGGGTATAGAATAAACATGCAACTTCAGCTGTGCCCTACGTCTGACTTACACAGAATAGACAGCAGTTAGACGGGTAGTTAGTACATGAAGGAGAGATTTCAGAACTTCTTACCTTTCAGCCTATCTCATCCTCACTAAGCGTCTCTTCAGCCCTTCAAAATACTCGTATAATTATACTTGACGGCACAAACGTCCAATGGTTTTTTTTAATAAAAAGGAACAAAATTAAAACAAGCTTGTTGATGAATCGAGAACAAAGCAGTTAGCTGTAATAATACACATGATGTAACCTGGCAACAATAAAATGATCAAGTAGAAACTGTACATGTATTGTCTTTAAATATCACTGGCTAAAGAAACGTTATGGTCGAAGCGACATAATGATTGAGGCGAAATATGATTGAAGAGACGTTAGGATTGTAAAGACTTTAGAATTGATGAGGCGTTGGGATTGAAAAGACATAATGACAACAAGGGCGCTATGATTACAGAGGCATAATGATAAAAGCGACGCTGTGGTTAAAGCCACATAATGATGAAAAAGGTGTAATGACTGAAGAGAAATAATGATAAATGCGATGTTATGATTAAAGTTACCTAATGATAAAAAAGATTTTATGACTAAAGAGACGATTATTAAAGAGACGTAAAGATTGAAGCGATGTTAGGATCGAGGACACACACTGATTCAAGCGACGTAGTGATTGAACAGGCATAAAGATTGAGGAGACTTAACTCTTGTCAAGCTTCGTTTCATGCTCTCGAGTTGCTTTCTCTTCAAGGTTTTTTTACTAGCTAGAGCTTGGAGAGGTAAAAATTTGGGATCTAAGGATGTACATTTCATCTTAGACAAAAATAATAACATGATAATAATAATAATAATCATAATAATCATAGTAATAACAATAATGATAATAACCATTATAATAATCATAATAGTAATAATAATAATAATAATAATAATAATAATAATAATAATAATAATAGCAACCATTTATAGAGCGCTTTCCCACACAAAAGCTCAAAGCGCTTTTCACCCTAATATCTACCAGCAATGAGCACAATTTACATTAAAATTTAAACACGTGTATTTAAAGGGGCTTAAAATATTTATTGTCAATAATGGCTTTTAAGCCATAAGTCAGTTTTTTACTTCTATAATTTTTTCATTTAAATTAGCTGGTTGAACTTCATGTAGTACAAGAATAAGACGAAGCACACATGAAAACATACTAACGTACATTTATTATAAAAATAGTCACATTATAGCGTGAAATAGATACAGATATAAATTATTTGATCAATGTGGTAAAATGGTGTTCTTTAACTGCTGCTTCTCTGTAAGTTCAAAAAGTAATTTAGTTGAGCAATAACATATCGGGGAACTCATGTAAAGCGCTTAGAGCATTTTAAATTAAATTAAATACATATGTTAAGAGTCCTCAACCGCCGAAGGCAGTCTCATGACTTTACATATTTACCCCAGCAGGCCTATACACACCAAAGCCTATTCAACTCATATTTTAGAGCATTAGAGTACGGCAGCCTGTGAGGCGCTCAAATAATAACATTCCACAAATTTCAAGCACTGCCTTTAGCCAGGTACCCGTTTTACAGGTGGTTGGTCTGGGGAAAGTTAGGGTAAATTGCTTTCCCAAGGCAATTGCGACATGACATGGTCTGGAATCGAACCCACGACCTCAAAATCTTAAGTCCGAAGCGTTAACCACTCTGCCACGCTGCCCCCTAGTGGATTAGGCGTCGTGTAAAAAAAACTTCTGTTTAATTTTTGACAGCCCCTGAATAGGCCATAAAAGCGAAATCTGTCTGGTATGATTTGAAGGGCTGCATTTAGTATGCATGATATTTTTACAGCTCGTGCTCATCATTCGACAAACCATATTTCTGTGAAGCATTTGCCCAGTAAGTTGGACTTAAACAGCAAACCAATATCTAACATAAGCTGAACTTACGGAATCGTTTGCGCTCAGCATCAGTCGAGTTGATACGATTCAAATTCGCATGATTCGAGTATTTGCTTCATTCGAATTATATTCAGATTATCTATTTTGTCCTCTTTTTGAAACTTATACTGATAATTCAGTTTTTGATGATTCAAAATTAAATCTTGTTTCCTTTGGATTCGAAATATCTCAAATAGAATGTTGATCATGGTGCAGGGTGCGTGTTCTTATTTAGGTTCAAGAGAGGTCTATAGTTTGGACTGTAATAGTATCTTTTTTCTCATAAGTATATACAATGGGACAATATAACTTTGCCTTGCAATATTCGACCTTTGTTAAGAAAATTATACCTTCTTCATTTTCTGCCAATCTTTGTACAATCGCTGTATTTTGACTATTCTTTTTAATTACTTCTTGTGAATCTAATCCTTTTCTCCACCTCCGCTCGCTATCTCGCCTCATTTTTTTCTTGTATTCCTTATCTCATTCGTACCTAAAACCTACGGACAACACACACCAGGTGCTATTTCACCAAATGCCATGGCGATAAAATGGATACGTTTAGTCGTGTCTAATTCGAAGTCTTTACTGCGGTCTGCGGTGTGTACACAGGTAGCGTTGCCACCCACCTACCAAAAAGAGAACGAACCATTACTGGTAAGAACATCTTAAAAGGAAATACTTGTACTCATATTTTGTAAGAATCTATGTTGCCACCCATCTGCTAACAAAAGAGCAAATTAAACAGAACGAATAAGTATTGCTAAGAACGTCCTAAAAGGCTATACTTGTTACAAAAATTTGTTATGGTGTATCCCTCATCTAGGGTATCCCTCAATTAAGGGTAAATTTAACATTTTAACGGAAAGAATTATTGTTGCTAAGAACGTCATAAAAGGTAATACAAGTACTTATCTTTTGTAAAAATCTATGTTGCCACATACCTATTAACAAGTGGCAAATTTAACAAAACATAGTTTATCATTATTGCTAAAAACCACCTAAAAGGCATTACATGTACTCAAAAGCTATAAGTTGTGTGTGCCCCTCACCCACCAACCAAGGGCAAATTTAACATTTTAACAGAAAGAATTATTATTGCTAAGAACTTCCGAAACGGTGATGTGTGAAATCAAAATTTGTTTTAAAAAATCTTTTTTGTTACCCACAAATCAAAAAAGTGGCAAATTGAAAAGAAGAGAATGGATCACGACTGCTAAATTTTACAATAATTCGACAGTATTGTAAAATTCTGCGCTAGCAAAGCTGCTTATTTTGCTGTAATGTTGCACTGGAATGTTCTAAAAAGTGGAACAGAGTGGCTCAGTTGTCAACGCACAGGATATGTGACTCGGTGTATAGGTCGCATCAAGTGATAGTCTTTTTCCATTGTCTGTTAAAATTAAGAAGACCTCAATCCTCTTCTAGATTTTCATTTTGCATGTTCTCATGGATTCGAATTCCTCTAATAACTGAAAGTTCAAGGAGGCTCAAGAAACACCTTTGTTATCTCAAGTGCTCAAAAGTTGTGTTAAGATTGACCCAGAAGCAGAGGATTGTAGTTTTCCATGGATCTTGTCCTGGAATAAAGCGCTTTGAGACGTTGTTTGAATTTGAAATGTATGGTATACATCTAGTTAATATTATTACTATTATTCTTTTTGTTATTATTATTACTTTTATTATTATCATTATTATTGTTATAATTACCATTGTTATTATTATTATTATAACAATTATTATTATTATTATTATTATTATTATTATTATTATTATTATTATCATCAACATTATTATTACGCTCCGCTTCCGACAAAAAAGCATGATTATCGTTTGTCTAATTACGCGTATTGTTTTTTATTTTGATTTTCGTTTAAATGATTGGTGTTTTTCGAATCACCTTGACATGTCTCTCGCAGGCAAATGGTCAATTATATAATTTTGTTTCGATTAGTCTTGAAGTCCTTTTTCAGTTTTATGAATTTAGAAAATGTAAGGGAAGTTGGTGACTTTTTTCTTTCATTTTAGTCATCTTTATGATAAATTTCATCATTTTTTTTAACGCTGCCAAGTCTGTTTAAAGCACTTTTGAAAGGGGAAAGAGAAAGCTTAGAAATTTAGCACTTTGATAATTGTTAGGCCCAGTGAAAGAAAAACTCAAGCTAAAACTTCGCCCAGTTGTAGGGCAACTTCTCTAAAACCGTTCAGCTCAAAGCGCAGTTACACTTCGAAAAAAAATGCATCTGTAATTGGCGCAGGAACATTATTTTCATAAAGAACTTTCTTCCTCCAACTTTCTGGTCTTATTTGGAACCAGAAGGTCTTTATTCCCACATTAGACGCCTAGAGCTGCTGTGGGCGCCAAACGGGTAGGTGGGGGTGAGGGAGGCAGTAAAGTCTACACGCTCAATTACACCGAAAAACGATTGTAGAAAATACAAACAAATATAGGCCTAAGGCGAACGGGAAGCTCCGGGGGAGCAAAATGGCAAAAGTTGAACTGGGCCGGGTGCATGCAAAAGGCTATGGTATCGGGCTATCATGCGCTATCGTAGCGCGCGCGGTAGGCTGGGTTCGAGTTGATATCTATCGTCCCTCTGTGGACAGATGTATACCGGACAACGCTGGCTGGTGACGAAAGGGTGTGTTTTGAATAGATCTATATGAACGGGATCAAAAGTAAAGAAAATAAAAACGTTTCAAAACGTCACTGATGAGCAACTAGATTTGTGGAACCTAAGCAATGCGCACTATATTCCATCACAGGGTGGGTTGTTAAAACCAGAGAGAATGCATTGTTTTACGATCTATCAAGACATATCAACTTCATCCATCCCATGTGTTTTAAATTTTTTATTAATCTCACCCCTCCTATAACATCTGTCTGCCTGTTTTTCTATTTATTAATCTACCTACCCATTTATCTATCAATCTAAAATGTTCGCAAGGAAATTTTTTCTGAAGTTATGCTCTTAAACGAAAGTTCTTGTTAGTGAACGTAACCCAGTCAGCCATTTTGGTAAATACAGACCAGCTAGCCATCGGGTTAGGTCAGAGACGCCCGAAACTTATTTTTCATGTTAAGGCTTAAAAGTTAGGTAAATAATGACAATTATTGCGCTCCTGAAGTAGAGCATGCAATGAATTATGTTATTTTACCCTAAAACCTATAATATCTATCAATCTATATTTGTGACTATTTATCTATCTATATACCTGACCCAAAATATGATGCGGATACGGTTATAGTCTTCTTCCGCGCAACAAAGACTCAAGGCTTCACGTCTGTCTCACATAAGACTTGTTCACACCAGAGCAAATTTATTTCATATTTCAGAGCGATATAGTAATGTAGGGCTAGTTATCGAGTGCCCAAGTACTTGAATTCTATGATCCACTAATATGTAAAGTCTTAAGACTGCCTTCGGCGGTGGAAGACTAAAATCCATATTATTTTTTTATATAAATGTAGTTTCAACCCTTTAACATGCTGGTGGGCTAAGGAAAGTGTGACTCAATGGATTTCCCAAGGCACATACCAATATAAGCCGTAGCTGGGAATCGAACCTGCCGCAGAATTACGAGTCCGACGAAACAACCACTTAGCCACGTTGCCTCCGATATATTTGTCTTTTGATCTGTCTATCTATCATTCTATCTATCATTCTATCTATCTATCTATGTTTCTCTCTTTTCTACCTCTTTATCCATTTATCAATATATCTTCTGATTATCTAGTCAATTACCAAACTTCTTTTGCCTTATCTATGTTACCGGGTACTGATTACGTTTTGTGCCCACTCCCCCGTTTCTCTCTCTCTCTCTCTCT